>JAJJWW010012974.1:0-37184 GCA_023531295.1 Papaver armeniacum
TTATTGTCATTTTCAACCTAAAAATCGAGAGAGAGTGAGGAAATGAAGGTGGCCATGAGATCATTGTGTGAGAGAAATTCAGGGTTCGATTGAAGCAGTTTTGTGGAGGAAATTGAAGCAGAAAAGATAAAATAGAAGATGGGTTTTCGCAGCTGTGAAGATTCAGATCAAGAAATGGAATTTAAGGAGGAGATTCAAGGGACTTGAGTTCAAGGTTTACAACCGGAGAAGACATGGGTGATTTCAGATTGATGTTAATCCTGGTGTTATATTGAGCTGAGGTGGTTATGGCTTGAGAATGTCTATTGCTAATCGAATTTGAGGAGAGGAAAATGGCTGCTGCTGGAGGAAATCGAGATCGAGAAGAGCAAGGAAGATGGGTTTCTTTCTGGTGGTTGAAATCATTTGAGCATGGGTTTCAGATGAGAAGCTGGTATGGACAGAGTTCAAGAACAAAAGGATACAGAGCTCAGGTTAGGGTTTGTTGGTGATTTGAGGGTGAGAGAAGGAATGTAAGAATTTGGGGTATGGATATGAGGTTGTTGAAGGATGGGTTTTGATTTGAGATAAAGATGCTACAGCTGAACTGAACCAGAGAATGGTGAAGATGTGAATCTGGTGATGGTGATTGTGGATTCGATTGGAGATAAGAGCTAGAATTGGGAGCTGTGAATGGGGTTGAGCTCATGATGGTGTTTGAGCTGATATTGCAGGCTATGAATGGTTGCAGGTCTCAGGTGAAAGACCTTGCTGCTGTTGGAGCAACAGAGCTGATGGGTTCTGGTGCAACTATTGGTTGTCCTGGTGATGTTATGTTGAACTATGGTGGTATTGGTACTGGAATGGCGGGCAGCTTGGCTGTGTTAAGCTGCAGGTGATGTAGCTCTAGTTGAAACACAGAAGAGAGGCAATGGTGGATGTGCAGGCTTTAGGATGGTTATGGTGGGTGCTGCAATGACTAAGATTGCAGTTCAGGGAACAGATGAGAGCTATGCTGCTGTGATGGCTTGTATGGAGTTGGAATTGATGATAGGAATGATTTACAGGGCTACAATGGAGATGCAAATGGCAGGTGTAGGTAACAGGCCTTGCAGGTGGAGTGTGACTTTGGATGGTGTTGGTGGATGCAGCTCAATTGAAGCTACTGGAACTGACTTGCAGGTCTGGGTTGCTCTGGTGACATTTATGAGGAGAGCCATGGGTTTGTGGTGAATTGACACAGGCTAGACCTAGGAGCTCAGAATGAGAAGAGGTGAAGAAGAAATTAGAGGTTGGATGAACTCCAGTGTCTTTGTCTTTGCCGCAGGAACTGAAATGAGGTTTGTTCTTGGGCGAGGAGGTGATCCGTTGTCTTTGGTGGTATTTGCAGTGTGGCATGAACTGTGCAAGGTTCTTGTATGAGATTGAATTGAGCTTACAGTGATGCAACTGAGCTGAGGTGCAGCTGCAATAGGATGCAGGTGATGCAAGCTGGTGATGTGTGTGGCTCACAGTACAAGGATGATGGTAGCAATGAAGTAATGACAATGATGGTGCATCGGTGGCTTGTCTCGGCAAATGGCTCCGCAAAATGGCTTTGGCCAAAGCGATCAGCCGAGTTAGACTTTGACTCAACTCAATCGGCCTCCGATTCACACAACTCTGGTCGACTTGAGTTGACTCGACCGTTTCGCCTTGACCCGGTTGACTCGCCCGAGTTGACCGTTGGCCTGTGGCCGGCGGACTTTGCCGGCCACCGAGCCGTTTTCCGAGCACTTTTCCTACCGTTTTCCGGCCACAATACCAGTTTTTCCGTCGACAATTTTTGGGTCATATTTTCTACATGGGTCTCTCCTTCTTATGGGCTTGGTGGATTCTCATCTAATGGACTTTGAAGACTAGACCTAATTTTAGAAGTTGGAGAAAAGCTATAAAAGGGAAGGTCTTCTACAACTTATATCATATCTTTTTCTTGGAATTTTGGAGAGCCGTTTTTGTTTACGCTTCTAGGGTTTGGTTTTGTTCATCTTCTTCCTTATTATTTTATTGAATATTGATTATGATGAATTCAAAAGCTATGAGTAGCTAAACATCTTATTGGTTATGGGATAAAAGTTGATTTCTCAACATGCTTTTGATTCAATGAATTAGTTTTGTCTCAGTAATTATTGTTTGTGATTCACAATTAATAGTGTTATAAGATTTGAAAACTTGTTAGGTTGAGTCCGGAATCAATCCGATTTGTGTTCATCTCTAGAGCTATATTAGGGTTTTCAATACGAAAACGTTGTTTATCCCTGATTCTAAGTAGCATAATTGTGGTTAGTGCTTGTAGTGATATATCCTACTAGTCACAAGTGAATCATAACTTTTGTTAAAACGTTTAGTGCTTTTACACATTCGTTTGCATTGATGAGTCTTATTCCATAAAACTTAATGCTTTTAGGGAGTTAAACTTAATTGTGCTTTTACACTTTAGGTTGCTTTCTACGAAGAATTCACATATGCATCTTTTAATGTGGTTGTGATGAAAACAGAGAATTAACGGGTTATACTTGCGATCAAGGTATCCTAGGACTTTTAATAAATACGAGATTAAAATACCAATTCTAATCATTGATGAAAATACATGTTTGTGATTGATACTATCCCGTGACCAATATCTTCTCCTTATTGATAATTCGAATTACTTACTTTGCTTTTAATTACTTTTATTCGCTTACATACAACAAACATACCCTGGGTTACTTTAGAAACTGAAATTTTATAACAACGAAAGCCTCTCTGTGGATACGAACTCTTTCTTATCGCTTACTATATTTATATCTAGTTGATTGAGAAAGTGAAATTATATTTGACGGATTGACAACCGACCACTAATGGTTCTCATATTCCCTCCCATTGTGGAGGTAGGAGTTCGAATCTTGTAATTACCTGCTTATATATGCTCGTTTGGGGGGGATCTGAGCAAAACAAACCTTCTTATATCCTCTATTCTTCCTAACTATCAGTCTTTTTTTTGATTTTTAGTAAATTTTATTATGGTTTCCTGTTTGGAGTTATTTTTGTTGTTGTGTTCTTCAAATCTTGTAAGTTTGAGTTTATAGTGGTAATTCAAGCTAAGGGTTAGTATTAAAAAAAATAAGTTCTTGTTGGTTCAACTGTAGATTTCTTCTAGAAGAACAACTGTTAGATCATTTCTAGGTCGAACTCACAAGTGTTGCTATCTCAAGCTTGTTGTCAAATTTAGTTGTCAAAACTATACCTTGATTTCTAATATACATAGTCAGTCTCGGATTATGATAGAATTGTGCAGTTGAGAATCATATATCACTGCGTTCTACCGTTTGAAGTTAAAGATCAACAGGAGCTTTGGAGAACTTCAACAAAAAAAGGTAAGTGAAGACTAAACCACCTAATTCTCAAAGTTTTCACCTTTCCATCTATGAGACATTGTCGCATGACTAAATTAGATAGTACATGCATAACAAAAATTTCGAGTCAACTTTATCTTATATATTGTTCTCGAAATATGACTTCTTATACTTAAGAACATTTGTTCATACTTGATAAATTTGGTTAAGAACAATTTATTGTTCATGACTTAAATTATTATTCAAGATTTAATCATTTGAAAATAGCCTGGAACAACGATATGTGTCATTGATGTTATTCGGGAATGCTTCGAATTGATTATTAGTATATAGAACTACTGTTAGTCTGGATATAAGAGAGTATGCATACCAGTTCACATACTGGGAGAACTGTTATAAGTCTGGAGTCGCAGTACATGTAACCAGTATACGTACCGGTATAGCTATAGTTCGGCAACGACTTTTTTGTACGCATACCCAGTATCCATACCATAAAAAGACTGTGACTCGTGAACCATGAACGATACGCATACCCAGTATGCAAACAGGAAAAGATATGCTGGTTTTGATACCGAAAAACGATACGCATACCAGGTATGCAAACCATAAAAGATATGTAAGTTCCTAAACTTATTTATTTTCTTATGGGTATCCATACCCGGTACACGTACCATGACAAAGATATTCACGAGCAGTGCAGTGCGTACTTACCCTGTTGAATATTTTTAGATGCATCTAAATTATTTATATGAAATAATCGGCATTTGATCAACTCTCTAAAAACACTATATAGACATTTTTGATCATATGTGTGATTCATGAAAAACCTTAAAGTGTTATATGAAAATGGTTAAGTATATAACCTACATGAACAGGTCAGTATAAACGGTTCGGTTACGGTCCATCCTAACCAGAGTGCATGATCTACTATGTTAAATCTCAATTCAAGTTTTTCATCTAACAGTGATTATTGATTGCTTGGTTCCAAAGCTATCTTAGCTTAAACCTAAAGCAACCTTGATCTTGAAAGTCTATAAAAGGAGAACCTCTAACTACTGGGATCTTTGAATCCCTGACACTATTCTTTTGTGTCCTAGTTGTAAACTAGAGTTGTCCTCTCCTTCAAACCATTCTAGGGTTTAGTGACTAAAAAGACTTCACCTGGGGATTCGTGAAGCCAGGTCCAACTATCTTTATCTTGATAGTTCGAGTATCCTGATCTTGTATTGATCGTTGAGTTTATCACTCAAACAGATAGATAGAAATCACAAAGTATCTTCGTCTAAGACTTTGTGATTTTACAAGTTTCGACTTGTGAGGTGAATAAGAATATAGATTGCTTTTCATAAGTTATAAGACCGGATTTTGAAGTTTTCTAGACTTTGTCTACTGCAATCGATTTCCTACCTCACCTTGATCTTTGATCAGAAAGTAAATCACAAATAAGCTTATTTGTAGGAGGTAGATTGGTTTAAAGTCTTCAATTGAGTTGAAGCAATTCTTAGGCTATAAAGGACGTTATCTAAGGGAATCATTTGCGCAGAGTCTTGCTAGGATTCAAGAGGCGTATGGAGCGAGATTGCAACTGAATTGTTGTGGCGGTTTAATTCGGTCTCAATTACATTCCAGTCCGAAGTTCTGATAATAGGCTAGTATCTGTAGCGGTTTAATACAATTTGGTGTTCAAGTCTAGACTAGGTCCTGGGGTTTTTCTACATTTGCAGTTTCCTCGTTAACAAAATTCTGGTGTCTGTGTTATTTCTTTTTCTGCATTATATTGTTTATCTTTATAATTGAAATATCAGAGGTTGTACGTTAATCAATCAAAGTAGATACATCCATCCTTGTTTATTGGATACGACCTGATTGGTTCTTGGATATTGATCTTCGGAATCGTCCAAGTACTTTAATACATAATCAGGTTCACTGACTTGCTTATGTAAACTTTCCGATTATGAGAGGAAGAGATATAAGATCTTCGTATAATTCCTTGATTGATGTTCATTAAGTTGAAATCTCGGAATTGTATTCGAGTTTAGTCCATACAGGTTGCCTAAGAAAAAGTTAGTGGTGTAATTTAGCACCCCCCACGTTTTCAATTGGTATCAGAGCAGGTAAACACGCGAAAGACCTAATAAGTCCGTGTTCGAAGCAATATATATGGATAAGAGTGCAATCTCGATAAACGTACTGCCAGCCTTTGATGGCACAAATTACTTATGGTGGAAAATTTCTATGCGTTCATTTTCACAAGCTCGTGATTTTCAGACATGGAAACTTGTACTTATGGGATACGATCCTCCGACAGTTGTTAGAGACGGAAATACAGTTGCGAAGGATTTAGCAGAATATAGTGAAACCGAGATAAGTGCTGCAAATCATAATTCTGACGGGTTAAATGCTATTATCCACGCCATAATCCAATATTTTTAGCACCATGTGACTTCGTGCACTAAGTCTAAAGACGCTTGGGATATCTGAGAAACTATATTCGAAGGAGATACCTCAGAGAAAGAAGCTAGGCTTCAAAACTTAAATTCTGACAGGGAAAATCTTCGTATGTCTGATGAAGATTCATTTGATGAGTTTAATCAAAAGGTGACTGGAATTATTAATGCATATTATGCGTTAGGGAAGACCATTCCCCAAAAGGACATTGTGATGAAAATTCTCTGATATTTACCAACAAGATACGAGTCTAAGAAACATGCCATCATGGAAGGAATAACCTTGAAACACTTTTCAGAAATCCTTAGTTGGAAAGTTAAAGATCTTTAACCATGAACTGCAATCCAAAGACGAAAAGGATATTGCGTTTAAGGCATTGAAAAACACCGGAACTCTTAAAGTGAAAGTGTTGACAACTCTGTGAACAATCTTGTTGATCCTGATTTTCCAAATGATGATCTTAATAACTCGGTTTCATTGATCACAAGACAGTTTAGAGAACTTCTTAGGAAGGAAAATAAACAGTTCACTAGAGAAAAGCCTCATATGTCAGCTAAACCACATAATCGTATTTATGTGAAAAACAGGACTTCTAATGATACCGACGATGAGGATATGCCATAGTGCTTCAAGTGTAAAGGGTTCGGTCACTTTGCCAATGAGTGCCCAAATCGGAGGAAATACACTGGAAACAAGAGTTTGGCTGCAATACTTGATGAAACATCTAATCATTATGATTCCGAAGAGGATGATGGGTCAAGTTTGGCACTCCTTGGAGAAATTATAAATTTTGATGAATGTAGCAATACTCGTATCAACCTTGATAATTTGGTTGATGATACTTTATCAAAATTATTGGAGGATGTGAAGGATTTTTCGTTTACTAATAAAAATTCTATTAATGTTTGGTACTCTTTTTTTAGTCTGCTAATGATGTTCTGAATCAATCTCCAAACCAACATGTCCTTATTGTACCATTAAGGGTCACGAACTCACACAATGCTTCAAGTACAAACATAAACTAAGGTATGTCAACAAACTGCAACGAAGGGCTAGTCGTTTGGAAAATGTGCTAAAACTTGTTCAAAAGTCTAATCCTGAGGTACGCAAATTTAACTCTTATTCTCCTAAAGGATTGATTGATTCAAAAGCTGAAGTAAAATCTCAAACGAAGAGAAGAGTCCATGCTAAACGTTCCGTAAAGAAGGGTATTACTAGTTTCGTGCAAGAACCTAGTGGTGAGCACTCTAATGCTCACCTCAACACAATTTAGTTGTGTTGAAGTGTGCATCTTGTCTTATGTGCCCTTAAAAGAGACAAGAACTATGCACATTAAGGCTTTGGATCAAATTTGAATATTATTTCTTGGATGTCCATCTTTTATTTTTTCATCTTAATTAATCTTTGTCTCAAGTAATAGTATTGGAAAGTTTGATCTTTGTCGAAACATAAGGAAGGGTGAAAGTGACATTTTGTTCTCCTCAGGTTTTATGTATCTTTTATAGTACGTGAACTTTTGCAGTTTTGAAACCCTGCATGGTGAATATCCTCTTCATTAAGACTCGTATCTCTTTCACAAGAATTTGGCTTGTTGAGCAACATATTTATGTTTTCACAAATCCATTCTATTCTTACGAATCGCACAACACCTTCTCATGAAATCTATGCTCCAATGGTTGTTGATGTTCATCCATTTAAAAAGGAACAAGATATGTCTTATCCTTTCGACTCGTCTCTTAAAGGGAAAAGGAAGAATATGAAGAAACCGAGAGTGGACCGCTCCAATCAGAAAAGGTTTGAAACTCTTCTTGAAGAACTTCAGAAATCAAGAAGGAAGTGCAGGGGACTGAAAGTGATTTTACAAAAATCTTTTCCACTACAAGAAGCTCTTGTCAAACAACATCCTAACAGGTTCCCAGGAACTAACTCTTTCATTCATGAACCGTATGTTCTTATGCCCGTCGTTGATAAGGAGTTCAAAGATGATAAAAAATTTTTTTCAAAGATTTTAAATACTATGAAACTTCTTGTGAGAATTTATTCTTATGTTCGAGAAGGATAACTAGGGTTTCGTATAGCAAATATTGTGATTACACAAGCTATTTCCAACGATTTTCATCTTGCATGTTTTTATATTTATTTGTTTAAATTCTAGAGTTTTTGGAAGATGAACTTGCAATATTTAATCATTATTGGTGTATTGCAAAGTCGTATGAGGTATATGTGTCCTTTACTTTACGTGAATTGAACTGATATCTCATATATGCTCAAAAGTTAAATCTATTATGTTTTTGGAACTAAAATTAATATAAACTTTCTGAGAATTTTTCGCAGTATCGATCTACTTGTGATCACACTTTTGTGTCATTATTGCACGATATACTCCGTAAGATATTCTTAGGTTGAGTCATACCTATTAAAATTATCTTGTTTTTTGTAACTGGCATTGAGATTAATTTGTGTCGATGTTCAGGATACAAGTCCACGTGATTTCTTAATGTCCGACAAAATCCTTCTTTTTCATTATAGTAAGGTCACTCATGTTGTTCTTTTGGGAATGATATCAAATGGGGGAGAGTTCTTAAATGAACTCGTGCTTAATTTCTATGGGGAGAGTGGATGTGGAATTTAAAGGGGATGCTTGTATCTTAAATCTCCTAGATGAGCCCTAATTATTTTTTACTCTATGATATCATCTAAATAGAAGTTGATATGAAATATCTTTTGATTGAATTCATTACGATCTCATAATTTTCGTACCTTTGCCAATTTTTATTGACAAAAATGGGGAGATCTAACTAGTAGTTTCGCACTACATACATATGGTTTACGGATCATTATGTAAGGGGGAGTGAATCAATATCTACATGTTTCACCTATTACGTAAAAGATGTAAGCATAGATTAATGGTGAGAAACATATCACTATAATATTATTACTTCAAAGTTGTGATACAATTGAGCTTTGGAGAAGATAATAATACTATATTTCTGTATAACGACGATTGAGAACATCTGTTTTCAAAGTTTTTATCACTACGGATTTCCAACAACAACGATGATGAGTTGAACATGTTCGGAACCATTGCAACATGAAGTAAGGAAGAATCCAAGGAGTTGAAGAACCAAGGAAATTAACAATGGTGGATTATGGAGTTTTGAAGCTTTATTTTTTAATCCATATCTATTGATAGTTTTGTCACTAAAATTGACAAAGCGAGAGATTGTTAGAGCATTTCTCGGTCGAACTCACAAGTGTGGCTATCTCAAGACTTGTGAGGTGAATAATAATCTAGGCTGCCCTTCGGGAGTCATAAGACCGGATTTTGAGGTTTGCTATACTTTATATATTGCAATTGATTTCCTACCTCACCTTGATCTTTGATCAGAACGGAAATCAAAATAGGCTTATCTCCGAGAGGCAGATTTGTTTAAAGTCTTCAATTGAGTTGAAGCAACTCTTAGGCTATAAAGGACATTATCTAAGGGAATCATTTGCGCGGAGTCTTGCTGGGATTCAAGAGTCGTAAGGAGCGCGACTATAACTGAATTGATGTGACGGTTTAATTCGGTCTCAACTACATTCCAACCGGGTTACGATAGTAGGCTAGTGTCTCGTAGCGGTTTAATATAGTTTGTTGTATAAGTATGGACTAGTTCAGGGGTTTTCTCGCATTTGAAGTTTCCTCGTTAACAAAATTCTGGTGTGTGTGTAATTTCCTTTTCCGCATTATATTGTTTATCTTTATAACTGAAATATCACAGGTTGTACGTTAATCAATCAAAGTAGATACATCCATCCTTGTTTGTTGGATACGACTTGATTGGTTCTTGGATATTGATCTTTGGAATCATATAAGTACTCTCACACATAATCAGGTTCACGGACTTGCATTTGTAAACTTTTTGATTGTGAGAGAAAGAGATATAAGATCTTCGTATAATTCCTTGATTGAGATTCATTAAGTTGAACTCTCGGAATTGTAATCGAATTTAGTCCATACAGGTTTCCTAAGAAAAAGTTGATGGTGTATTTTGGTACCTCCGCGTTTTAAGCAACTTCTTTAACATCAATGGATACTAATTCAAGAAAAACTTGTCTAGCAACATCTTCAACAACTCCTCAAATAGACTCATCAATAGTAGCAGCAACAAGAAGAGATACCAAGACTCTGACACCAATTCAGACCGATTTAAACCTACTCCGACCGTTCTAAGAGACTCGTGTTACTGCTTACTTAGATAACTATTACAATTATTGTTTTATACAAGAGATTATACATTCCTAGTTAAATCAAGAGACTTGTATATGAGATTATTGTATCCTGCTAGGATCAAGTTCATGTTAACAAGTTGAACAACTTCCTCAACCTGTAGCTCCTTAGATTCCTCAAAATGAGTTCTTATTGGAACCCATCTTTTTTGAGGGACTCTTTAAGTTCTTCTTAAAATTTGGGCCGCTACTCTTGTTTTTTGTTCTATTGGTTGAGTAAGCTGAACTAAGATTCTTGGAAGGTGCCTTTATATGTAAAACGGTATCCTTCGTTTTCAAATCCAGTGGTTTCGAATGTTAGTTTGATGTAGGACATATTCTTCAGTATTTTGTTAATTAGAGACGAATTCTTTTCAAGATGGCGGGCCTATGTAGGACATTATTATTTTTTAGGTAATTCTTATTTTTAGAATTTCTTTAATTTAAGAAGATATTTATTTTTAGAATGACTTTGGCTTCAAGCTGAGTTAATTAGGATTTCCTTAACTAGAGTTCTATTGTTTCTCTTAGATGACAAGTTTATTGTAATTACATATACATTATTATCAATCAAAACAGAGTTTACTCTACAATTATCCTACTTTTACTATCAAGTCTTTATTCACTCTTTCGTTCTACATTAAGTGGTATCTAGAGCTTCAGCTTCTGATGTGATTTTGAAAGTTGTAGTAAAGTAGTAGTAAGATGTCGTTCCTCTCAGACTTGTAAAGATTGATTTCAGACTTAATAAAAAATATATACAAAAGATGTCACAAATTTGTCACGATACCGAGAGATACTAGGACTCAGTATTTCACCATAAAATTCATTCATGCAATTCATATATTTATTCTAGACAATTATAGCTCAAATAATAATAAAATATTGACTCTGTTTCTTTGCCAAGGTAGATTTTTAAAAGATTAATTGTAAATCACAAGCATGACGCATCAAGAGTACTAAAACTAAGCATACGTCATCAAACGAAATCACAACTAATTAGTGAAAATCATAAAACAATTAAATCAAGTGCAAGAAGTCATATAAGAATTAAATATAATCACCACACGCATGAAATATGGCTTCCTCCGTCATCCCAAGGTGTTGGGGGTTTAGCTCCTCATGTTATTCACGTGCTCAAAATAGTTGTTCATAGCTCAAATAGGTGAAAACAAGAGAAAACTAATAAATCGTGCAAGTTCGCAACGCTACAAGAGGTGTTACGTAATAAAAGAATGCCTTTAAACGTCGAATAAATAAGTCCGTTCGGAGGAAATAAAAGATCGCCTTAAACGATACTTCTTTTGCAGTAGATTTGCCACAGTCCTCTGCGACAGACTTTGAAGGTCTGTTCTTCGTCTTCTTCTTCTTCAACACCTGCTGCTGCTGACCGTCTCTGCAACTTGATTCGTGGATCTGCAACCTCCTTTTTTGGCCCCCAAAGTCTCGACCACCTTCTCTTAACCTTAAAGCCCCTATATATACCCAACAGGCCGATTATAACTCGAGTAAATCCTCCTTTTCTTCTCCAACAGGTCACGTGAATATCTCCTTTTTTATCTCAGTTTTACGCGTCAAAACTCTCACCGAATGCAAACAAATCTCCAGTGAATATTGCCTTCCCATTCTTCCACGTACTTTCCACATATATCCATTGTTAGGAAATATTATTTCCCGTGAAACCAAGAAAACCCGAGACCCTGTTTAACCCAAACTCCGACGACCTGGCCCAAGTTTTTCTATTAGAACACTTGTGTTAACCCTGTTTGGCCATTATAAGTCCACCCCATGAGATATCCGCACTTGAATCTCATTAAATCACATCCAAATATCGACCCAAAATTTTGCCAAGATATCGCCAAGTTTTCCCCGCCAAATTTGGTATTTCAAATGTCAAGAAGGGATGCCCCTAACCAGAGTAGGGGTGCGAATAGTACATGCCCCGGGTTACCCCTTAGTAATTTGGGTACCCCTTATCCATTTTCGGGTTCCCTTTAGCAATTCTTATGACTTTTGTGGGGAGTCCGCAACATACTTCCGGGTGCTCAGTAGTGTGTCTTCCGGGTGCTTTTAGTAATTTTCTCCCACGAGCGCAAAAACCACTTTTCGAGCCAATTTCGCCTGCAAAAGCTTATTTCTCCAAAAACACCTACAAAGACATAAAATACCAAAATAAGTGCAAAATCGAGAACTAACAATACAGAGAATTGAGACTAAAATAGACACATAAATGCGTCCATCAAATACTCCCCAAACTTATTATTTGCTAGTCCTCGAGCAAATCAAAGCTAAAATATAAAATCCTAACTCACTGCCGCAGGCATCGTCGATTGCATTTAGCGTATGCAATAAGCCTTTAAACCCCTAGGTGGCCCTAGTGGCCGAGTTATAGTCTCGGGAGGGCTTACCTGAGATATACCCACAAAACCTTTACACTGCACCCTAACTATCTACGCTAACCTTGGAAAGCACTAAAGAATCTCCTTGGTTGGCATACTTATTGACTAGGTGGAGGAAGTACCCCGATGCGAAATTCCAATCACTTACACGAGTTTGCACTCAAGCATACTAAAATTCATATATAAGTCACAAGATCTCTACTCGGATAGTCACACTATGGACATCAATACCCGGAGTCAAAACTAATCACATGGATAGATCAAGAAGATGGATATAGAGAAAAACATAGATGGTTTTGATGTTTACTAAGTGATTGGTGTTTCCCATATCTGTCGAAGGCCTCCGCCAAAATGAACCTATCCTAATGGATTGAGATACTAGTCTGACTAATATCAACACACTGGCATATACAAGGGAACCAGTGGTCGATAAACCTAACTCTAGGTCAACACAACTTTTTTTTTTTTTTTTTGGTATCTCAATCACT
Source organism: Papaver armeniacum (assembly GCA_023531295.1). Classification (NCBI taxonomy): domain Eukaryota; kingdom Viridiplantae; phylum Streptophyta; class Magnoliopsida; order Ranunculales; family Papaveraceae; genus Papaver; species Papaver armeniacum. Next base: position 12,940 of record JAJJWW010012974.1, read on the forward strand.
CTAATTCACCCTAGCATTGGTAACAACTTGAATCGTGGGCCCCACCTAATCACTTAGAGAAACATAGTTTAAAAACAAAATAAAATAAAAACAGAAGTGAAAAGGACTCAACGAGATTGGTGAAACTATCATGTTATTTCTAACACCCGAGCTCGTGCTTTTATGAATAGACTCTTTTAGATGTTTCCATCTAATCGATTGGTTCCTCAACTCCTACAACCAAAATGCTTCCATCCACTTAGATTGGTTAGTGCCATCCTTAATAAACATAAATTTCTAGGCTCTGGAGTTTAATAATGCAACTAAAATGTTTCTCCCATACCCCAAACTTAAATCTAACATTGTCCTCAATGTTCTAAAGATAAAATTAAAAGCATGAACAAGGAGAAATCTGTTACCATTTGAAGTAAAAGAGTTAAGGAAAGATATTACCGTGTCGCATGAATATTGGGTTACCTCCCAAGAAGTGCTAAGTTTAAAGTCTTCACCAGGACTAAGAAAGGATTAGTCACCTCATAGAGTCATAAAGTAATAGCCGAAATATCTCGTGGGTCATCAAAACCAAATAGAGCTATCACAAATAAAAGGAATCTCCAACCCCGCCAAGAAAATTAACAAATGAAGCACACCCTTGTCTAGTTTCCTCGTTTAAGACAACTACATCTAGGCGTGGTTCAGTTCGTGTTCTATAACTGGGTCCAAATAAAATATTTTCATGGGTTGGATTTCCTCAAAGCTAAAATCCGGTTCGGGTTGTAAAGTCTGTAAAACTCAAATAAGAACTTAGAAGCACATAATAATAACCCGAATAATTGCGGATCCTTAAAGTCAATCAGCTTTGACTCACATAATTGACCACGATGAAATCGGCGTTCAATCTTAAGCAAATGTGTCATTTCTATTCTCCTAAAATAATTAGGTTTGGTCTCAAAACTTAATAATCGACACATTTGAAATTCATATATTCCCACAATTGGTTGAAAAATAGTTGGTGGAAAAACAAAATCAACTGGGGTATCATAGCCTAGGCTAACCACATCAACCAGAGGATGGGTTTCTAACAACCGAACTTCCCTATGGACATCACTAGGTTCAGGAAAACGTGTATGAAGATAATCTTTTAAAATGGTTGAGGCACATATGTCAAGTCCCAAGTGAGGGATCTTTACAAGAGCTAAAGGTAAAGCACGGGGAGAATGATAATCACCCCCAAACTTAGAGTTTTGGGTGTCTCTAGATAGACTATCTACAATTTCCCTAATTTCTAGATCATCGGAATCCCAAAATGGTCAACTCGCTTCTTCTAAGTTATAATCTAAGGTGCATCCTCACTTATCATATTTGAAAGCTCTACGAGTTCATCTTCTTTGTCTAAGACTAATGTTTCTAAATCGCTAGACTCTAAAACAATATTCTCAGAATAGACTCGTTCCTCAAAACTATCATCGGCTTCGTAATCATAAGGAAATACTACATCGTCTAAAACGGTGGTATCTCTAATCAAATCCTCGTCCTTTTGAATAGGTGAATAATTATTAAAATTATTTGGATTTGAACTAGAAATATTATCATTATTAAGCTCAATTGGAGTAACAAATTCCTGATCACTATGCCTACTTATTTCAAATTCTTCATCAACACTATCCTCATCATAATCATCATTGTAATAACATGAAAATGGTCGAACCTCGTCTAAAAAAGTAGTGTTACCAATTCTAACCTCGTCATCTTGATTATGCAAATAACTATCCTCATTTTCAAGGGTACTATTGGAAACACTATATTGGAAATCTAGATTTCGAGCAATTCTTTCGTTCTGCCCTCACCCATCACCTGAGGGATTCCTCTATAGAAAGTTCTCTTTCGTCATAAACTAAGTTATTCATCTTAGCTAACCTACGTGTCGTCTCCTCTAATTTCCTAAGAGACTCTTCTAAAGGAGAAACATGAGAATTTTGCTCGTATGACCCGTGCGTGTGTGGATAGTAGTTGGGCTCATCATGGTATGAGCCATAACCTTGAAAAGGCTGATGTTCCCAACCACTATTCACACTATGGTCAAAGTAGTAACGTCCATTTTGAAACTCAGTCGGATATTCGTTGTATTGGCTATTGTAATACCGCCGACATTCTATTTGCAGAGGTGTGAGTTGTCACATAAAATAAAACCCACCGATTGTGGGATTCGTGGGTGGATAGAGTCTTACCTCCCGTACTGCACGGCGATGAACCGTTGAAGTCGACTGTGCCACCGACTCCTATGTCAAGTGTCACGAACCCGAGGGGCCGAGACAGTATCGTAACTGTCGTCCTTCCCTGCAAACAGTTTTATTTAATATTTAACCCTTCCTTAGGGTTTAAAATAATAAAGTCCAAGTCCAAAATAAAGTCCAAAAAGTGTCTAAAAATAAAAATAAAAATTACAAAAATACAACCCTATTTACAGTTTCAAAAAATAAAAATAAAATAACTATATACAAAATCTTCTTCACTCCTTGGACTCCTCTTTTCTTTCCTTCTTTGGCGATGCTTTCCTTTTATAGCACTTTTTCTTTCCTCGTAGCTTCGCTCCAAATCTGAAAAGAATCGAAAAATACCAAAGGCGTAAAAGAGAACAAAAAATATAAAAAATAAAAAGAGAAATAACTCTAAAAACCTAAAACCTAAAACCTAAATACAAGTCCGTTTTGGCGCCAAAATTGATGTGATTTTGAAAGTTGTAGGTGGTAGTAAGATGTCGTTCCTCTCAGACTTGTAAAGATTGATTTCAGACTTAATAAAAAATATATACAAAAGATGTCACAAATTTGTCACGATACCGAGAGATACTAGGACTCAGGATTTCACCATAAAATTCATTCATGCAATTCATATATTTATTCTAGACAATTATAGCTCAAATAATAATAAAATATTGACTCTGTTTCTTTGCCAAGGTAGATTTTTAAAAGATTAATTGTAAATCACAAGCATGACGCATCAAGAGTACTAAAACTAAGCATACGTCATCAAACGAAATCACAACTAATTAGTGAAAATCATAAAACAATTAAATCAAGTGCAAGAAGTCATATAAGAATTAAATATAATCACCACACGCATGAAATATGGCTTCCTCCGTCATCCCAGTGTTGGGGTTTATCTCCTCATGTTATTCACGTGCTCAAAATAGTTGTTCATAGCTCAAATAGGTGAAAAACAAGAGAAAACTAATAAATCGTGCAGTTCGTAACGCTGGGAGGTGTTCTAACAAAAGACCGCTTTTAAACGTCGAATAAATAAGTCCGTTACGAGGAAATAAAAGATCGCCTCTTAAACGATACTTCTCTTTTGCAAAGAGATTTGCCACATCCTTCGCGATGACTTTGAAGGTCATTCTTCGTCTTCTTCTTCTTCAACACCTGCTGCTGCTGACCGTCTCTGCAACTTGATTCGTGGATCTGCAACCTCCTTTTTTGGCCCCCAAAGTCTCGACCACCTTCTCTTAACCTTAAAGCCCCTATATATACCCAACAGGCCGATTATAACTCGAGTAAATCCTCCTTTTCTTCTCCAACAGTCACGTGAATATCTCCTTTTTATCTCGCTTTACGCGTCAAAACTCTCACCGAATGCAAACAAATCTCCAGTGAATATTGCCTTCCCATTCTTCCACGTACTTTCCACATATATCCATTGTTGCCGGAAATATTATTTCCCGTGAAACCAAGAAAACCCGAGACCCTGTTTAACCCAAACTCCGACGATGTGGCCCAAGTTTTTCGATTAGAACACTTGTGTTAACCCTGTTTGGCCATTATAAGTCCAGCCCATGAGATATCCGCACTTGAATCTCATTAAATCACATCCAAATATCGACCCAAAATTCTCGCCAAGATATCGCCAAGTTTTCCCGCCAAATTTGGTATTTCAAATGTCAAGAAGGGATGCCCCTAACCAGAGTAGGGGTGCGAATAGTACATGCCCCGGGGTTACCCCTTAGTAATTTAGGTACCCCTTATCCATTTTCTGGGTTCCCTTTAGCAATTCTTATGACTTTTCCGGGGAGTCTCGCCACATACTTCCGGGTGCTCAGTAGTGTGTCTTCGGGTGCTTTTAGTAATTTTCTCCCACGAGCGCAAAAACCACTTTTCGAGCCAATTTCGCCGCAAAAGCTTATTTCTCCAAAAACACCTACAAAGACATAAAATACCAAAATAAGTGCAAAATCGAGAACTAACAATACAGAGAATTGAGACTAAAATAGACACATAAATGCGTCCATCAGCTTCCGATCCTCTTATAAGCCCATCCATTATATAACACTTCATGTTAGCTAGCTTTCCTTTTCAATCTCTCGACTAAGCTAATAGTTACTATAACTTTTCTAAGATTATCATTTTAATTTTGATGACGTGTTTCGTGAACTTGCGGAATCACAAAAGAAAAGTGTTCAACATATCGCAAAAGCGAAGCTTATTTTGGATCAAATAGATTGGTCGCGACTCGACGCCCATCATGAGATCACTCCTCCAACGATACTAGTCCCGACACCAACACTTTTTCCGCCAATAATAGAATCACCTTCAATACCTTCTTTGCAGTTCAAAAGTTAGTCAAGTTGTTCCTGTTGTTGAAGATGAAAAACTATCCACAAAGATTTCTATTGGTAGAAAGTCTTTGCGAAATAATTGCTACTTCAATTGTTACCAATATTCACATCAAATTTTGTGCTCAACGATTTATTATATGGTGTTTTACTCTACGATCATTAACTTACTCAAAGTATATAATTTGTTGGACCGGGTCGTTTGCAATATCTCGCTAAACTCGAAAGACTTCTTTTCAAGATGGCGGGTCCGATGTGGCACATGTTCTTCAGTACTTTGTTAATTCGAGACGAATTCTTTTCAAGATGGCGGGCATGATATATGACATCCATTAGATTTAGGATTAATATTTTTATTCTTCTTTATTATTATTTTAGGTAATTCTTATTTTTAGAATTTATTTAATTTAAGAAGATATTCATTTTTAGAATGACTTTGGCTTCAAGCTGAGTTAATTAGGATTTCCTTAACTAGATATTTAATTTTATTAGAGGACAAGTCTATTGTAATTACATATACATTATTATCAATCAAATCAGAGTTTTCTCTACAATTATCCTACTTTTACTATCAATTCTTTATTCACGCTTTCGTTCTGCATTACAGGTACTACTTTTAAGATGAGAATCGGGGTATCTTGAATAGAGTCAAATAGACTATTTTTCCTGTCTAAGCTTACACTTCCTTTGAACATGTTCTTCTTTGTTACAGAAGTAGCAAAGCTTCTGAGTTTCGATGGAAACAGAAGGAGCAGACTTGGTATGAGAACTGTCAAAAGAGCTTATTTTTTTCTTGAAGAGACAGTTTTTTCTTGGCCAGAGAAAATTAACTGATCATCTCTTGTCAAAGTAATTACACTTTGAGTATGGACTTTTAAAGGAGATTTAATTAGAGTATCATTTGCAATCACTTTCTCTAATTCCTTTATTTTTACCGAAGCCATAGATAAAGCTACGTTTTCATATTCACAAACGCTACATGGAGTTGGAGGAGTGTCTAACAGACGTTGCGGTTCCAAGGCATTTTTCTCTAGTAGTGCCTCAAGTGAAATAATTTGCATATCCGATTCAGCCTTTTCTTCGAGAAGAATCCTTATTCGTGAATCCTTTTCATTAACCTTACCAATAAGATTGTTGACTTTGTTTTTCAGCATATTGAAGCCTGAATTCTAAGACGTTTAAGAATAACAACGCTTTCCTTGGTTGTTTCCCTTTCCACTTCAGTGTCAGACTCATAAGTAAGATAGTAAGGATAACAATTGTCAGCAATATACTGTTTTATGGGAACAGAATGTTCATCAAATCCTGAGAGCGAATGTAATCCAATCTGACTGATAGAATCCAGAAAGACGGCGCTTTCAATAACTGGTGATACATTATCAGAGATCGCACTTTTGTCCATAATTCAGATTGCCACAAATGCAAACTTATTAGGTTTAAAGGCTGCTCTGATACCAATTGAAAAGAAGAGGGTACCAAGTACACCACCAAATTTTTCGTTCGGAAAACTGTATGGACAAAACCTAATACAATTGCAAGTAGACCAACTTAATGATACTTGACAATATGTGTATAGATTTTATATCTTTATCTCTTCTTAATCATAAAATCTAGATAATGGTGTCCATGAACCTGATTATTTAGAAGAGTACTAGATTGAACTGTAACATTTCTCTCCGCACGAACAGAGTTGCGGGGTACCTGCAAAAAAACCTCCGATACTTAAGTTAGCTAGATTTTTTCACAAGAGATTATGTAGAGAAGATTGCGTACCTTTTAGGGATGTAAAGATGTTTGTACCATGATAAAATTGCCACATATTGGGCCAGAATGTTGTTTGGGCCACCATTCACCTGTCATACAAGTTTGCCATCCAGCTAACCGACACAGCCCACCAACTTGCCCAGTCTGCCATGAAGTCAATCGTAGGTCAATGGTCAAAGTCACCTATAGGTCATTGGTCAAGTTCACCCAACGCTGTCCGTCGGTTCATTTTATCTAGCCCACTTTACCAGTCCAGTTCGTCCGACCCGACTCACCCAACTCGGCTCGTGGACTCGATTCCCGTGGTTCGATCCATTTATTCTTCTAGTTAATGTTTCGGCCATGGTACAAGCCATTCTACTATCAAGTTTTCCAAACATGTTGCCAGCCATGTTGCTAGTCGTGCTATCATCCGTGTTGCCATCCAGTCAAAAATTCAGTATATTCCAGCTGTGTTGTCAGCCATGTTGCCAACCAGTCTGCCATCCAGACTGTCGGCGCATAATGCCTGTCAACTAGTCAAGCCAGTATGCCAGCAAGTCTTGTCAGTCAAAGCTCGACAGCCGTACGTACTACAAGAAAACTTGGCTTTAGCGACTATTTTCTTACCAACTGTTGTTGGTGAAATACTTTACTAACTATTACTTGCAACCGAAAACAATCTCGATGGTTAGAACATTCTTCCCAACAGTTTTTTCAGCAACAACGGTGGGTTCAATACTTTGGCGAAGACAATTCAGCAACATGAAAAATCATTGTGCCGTTGTTAGCTTTCAGACATCGTGTCTCGCCAACCAGAAGGTACACTAGAAGCTATATGTATATGGTCACTGGTCTTAGCCATAAGAATATGCTCTTGCAAGACCTCTTCACCAATCAGCATATTATTGACGTTACTAGCAACTTTCAACCACAATCTTTTGGCACTAAAGAGTGCTCTAGAGGTTGAACAGTTCTAACCAATAGGTTTAGCCACCGGAACCCTTCATTGGAAGATAACTATTCCAAGTAACAGATCCGTGGCATCACTATTAGGCTTTAGCAAGTGCCTTTGCCAACTGCATGGTTTACTAGAAGTCAAATACTTTAAGATACTGGAACTAGACACCAAATCAATATATTGGTCAGCACCTGTATCTAATTAGGTCCTTTGATGGTTTGTCATGGGTGGTTACGTCTACATTTTGGGCTGGGGTCGTTATAGCAATCTATTGTCTAAGCTTAGACAAGATTCTAGCATTTTCATGTGAATTGATTTCTTCGCAAAAAAATAATTATCGACAAAACTTAAACAAGTCGATCATTACAATAAAGTACAAGTGGTCTTAATACACCTAATTTTTAGAAAGAAACGAGAAAAATTACACCAAGCAGGCTCTGCAATCCGATAAACAAAAATGGATTTTGTACATACCAGTAATTTGTTACCGAGATTTAATTTATGCATTAATGAGTCAGTAATTAAAATACTTTCATTAAATTATATGTAATTTCATACCCATTTCTACATACAAAAGATTGAATATATACTTATCTAAATATTCCAGGATATTAACAAAAGGTTAGGGCAAGTCTTCTTCTCGATAACTTCATCAAACAAAAACTAGCCAAAATACAAGGGATCTTACGAGTATGAAGCACATATTCAAAAACATGGTGGACAATGTTTCTCTCCAATTACCCACGACTGTACATGAACCTTAAATATGATGCAATCAGTAAACGCCGTGACATCCGGCTGTGGAAATTTACAGGAATGTTAGGAATCTTTAGCGAAAGGAATGTAACTTGAATAAAACAAGGCATTGGCGTGTTCTACAATTATCTTATAGATAGAAATTTTGGCCAAAATGAAGTGTCAAATGTTTATAAATTCATTGTATAACAAAAACTCCCTTATACAAAATTACTGTGTAACATTACAACATCAAAGAGATCCGAACAAATTCACAATAGACACATTCTCTGCACGACTTCATATGTCTAGGATTTTAACCCCTAGGTCTATTGACATAGTAATAAAAGCATTCTATAGTCAAAAAATTGTGATAATATCTACAAAAATGTTAACTACCAAAATAAAACCGATTAGGCGCAAAACATTCAGAATTTGTAGACTGTCTCCTATATGACTACATCAAATATGACACCCCACTCTCCACTTTCTATATCCGCATCCCACTATTAGACTAAGTGCATGAGATGGCCAAATTTCCAAGCAGTTCATAAGATGCCTAAATTACAAAGCAGTTCAAACAATTCGCCTCAACATTTAGTAAGCAGCTCATTTAGTTAAAGAGTTAAACAAGAAAGCAGAGAGTGAAATAAAACTCACCTGAAACTAATCACAATCCATTTCGTCATTGGCATTAGATAAAAACTCTTCTTATTCATCGCTAGAATCAGTATAAATTGTTTCAAGATCATCTTCACATCATCATCTTGCCTTTGACTGTTTACTTATGTGACATAATAAACGGTTTCAATTGGAACATCACTCCTATCCCAAGCAAAATTGTCATTATCATCCTCATGCGGCTGATCACCCGAATCATTGATCGAAAAACCTGAATATTTTTCTTGAAACGCCATAGCTGGACTCGAGTAGTCTATACTAATTTCCTCCTCCGCATTAACCTTTTCTGGTACATCAAAAGAACTGCGAGGTTGTGTTCTTATAGCCACGTGCCACGGGAGGTTTGAATCATCCTTCACATAAAAAACATGTTCTGCTTCTCTTGCTATTGCAAAAGGTTCATATGCCCAAGCACTTCTATCGACATTCACATTAGTAAAACCATACTTATCTTTCTTGCATCCCCTTTCAGTCACATCCCGCCACTCGCACTTAAAAAGAAGAACTCGAAATTGACCAGCATACCGCACCTCGATAATTTCAGTCAATGCTCCATAAAAATCCACAACAGATTCTTCTTGTTGATCATCATCTCCCACTTTAACAAATACTCCACTATTCTGTGTCTTTCTTTTCTTCTCCCAGTCTCTTGTATGAAATCTGTAACTGATAGGGTGTAGAATACATCCTATTTACTATCTATTGTTTATGCTTTCTTTGCTATTTTTCTTGTAAATTATGTATTTTATGTTTGTTTTGAGTTTTATAGTTACTATGGAGTCGCACGAACGAAAAGAAGAAGAAATCACCCAATTTGAGCAAAAAGGGCAAAATTGTCATTTCATGGGCGAACACTATCTGGAGCCCAGTCAAGGTTAAGGGGCGACCACCTGTGTTATAGGGCACTCAATCTTGGGTGACCCTTATCTTATGTAGTGGGGTATCCTTATCAATTCCCCAGCTCTCATACCCCTACCCTAAATCGAGAGTTATCTTTTACTCTCAATCAATTGCACCTAAAAGAGAGAAGAGGCGCAGCCATGAGTGATCCTGAAATTGAATCCAAGATTAGGGTTTCGCTGTTGTTAAATCGAATCAAGGAAAGGGGATCTATGTAGAAGAATTGATGAACCTGGTAATGATAGAGATCGAGAAAGAACTAAGGCTGCTGTAAACTGAGATTTTCTGTTGAAGCTCAGATCTGTGAATGGAGAAGATAGGGAAGCTAAGGTGATAATTATGCCAGTTTGAATCGATTAGGGTTTGTTGGTCTAAAAGATGATGGTGATGCTGCTGAGTAACGATGGGTGTTTGAATCTGAGATTGAAGAAGATAGAGATACAATCATTGAGTGAAGCAGAGAATTGAGAGATGGGTTTTGAAGAATTGTTGCTGCTGCTATCAAATTATGGGAATTATTGGTGCTGTTTTAATGGAGTGAATCTGTAATTGAGTAGTGTGAAGTTGAGAAGAGATGGGTTCGTGGCTCAGATGAATCGAAAATGGGTTTGGTGGTTTTGCTGACTGAAGCTGTGAACAGATGGATTGTTGAATCTGAGACTGCCGAGTTTCTGCAGCCATGGATGAAAAGAAGAAATTGCAGAAGAAGTTGGATTCGATTTGGGGTTTTGGTGCTGTTGGTGGCCGCTGTTTGAAGCTCGGTGAAATGGGTTAGAAGATGAAGCCATGAAATTTCAGGGAAGATTGGATCGAGTCTGTGGCAGGTGAAGATCAATAATAGGTATGTGTTGGTGGATGGAAATTACAAAAGAATGGGTTTGTATTGACTCGTGAAGGCAGTGGAGAAATGTTGAGCCTCTATTGAATTATAGAAGAAATTGAAGATGCTGCTTCTGTACAAGGAACGATGGAGTGGAATGAATAGATGTATGTTTAGGAATTGTGCAGGGATGTGAAGAAGAGAATGGCCTGAATTTGGCCTGAGCAAGTCCTATAAACAAACAGAACTCGGCCGGACTCTGGTTCTGGCGAGTCAACTCAATGATTCAGATGACCGATCCAGAAACCGGTCCAACTTAAATTGAATAAGACCGATTAGCCGAGTAAGATGTCGACTCGGTGGTCGAGTCACTCTTCCGCCTTGACCCAGTGGACTAACATTTGACTTGTTTGACCGTTAACTTGGACGGTGCCGTGACGGAATATTCTCGACGAGAGAAAAAGATTAGGTGACTTTTCCTACCAATTTACGGCCATAATACCAGCTTTTTCGGCGGACCAATATGTGTGCAGAATTTTGTGAGAATATTCTAGACCCATGGGTATGAAGACTTGGGTTTGGAATTGGATGGAGAATTTGGCTCAAATTTGGAAAGAGAAGATGGAAGATTTGAGAAAGACTTGAAATTGGAAATTGAATTATTAAAGGAAAGGGATTCTATTCCTTGGAAGATTTGGAGAACATTGAAGCCTATAAGTAGAGAAGTTCTCTACACACTTTTACATATCTTTTACACACCTCTCAACACACACAACACTTGTGTTTTTGCTTGCTTTTCAAAATTCTTCTTTTAATTATTTGTGTGAACTTGAAAAATTCTCTCTTAATTATTTGTGTGAATTTCAAAAACATGAGTAGCTAATTTTCTTATTGATTGAGGATGAATTCCTAGTTCTTAACATGATTTGAGTTTTGTTTACAATTCTATCTTGAGGTTTTTCACATGATTATCGTTTGTTTTTACTAATAGGAATGTTTATACATTCATGGTTGATTGATAGATTGTTTAGAGTGCACGCTAAATTTATTTGTTAATTTGATCTAAAGCTAGTGAAAGTTAGGGGATAAGTAATCGTTTCTTGACTCTTACATAAGTAGCAAACACGAGACCTTGCGGAGGGATTCCGTGGAGCAATTGTGTGTGAAAACAACGTTAGCAAGTAGACCTTGATCTAAGAGTCTAACTACTAATATCAACCTAATAAGTTCATAAATCTTAATGCGTTTATTTAAATTACATCTTGAGTGATCTACTACTAGGTGGTTTGGTAAATAGAATCCGGTAGTCGAGAACTTCCGTATCCGGTGATACAAGGGATTTAGGGGTTTAGCACTGATCTAGCTGCTTTACCTACGGTTGGTGATAATCTGTGACTAATAACATGTGGATGAAAATCATAACTTGAATCATTGTTTTGCAACGAAGAAGGATTCCTTGGTCTTGTCTCTCTTATTGATTTCAACTTTATCTTTGAATTGCTTTGTTTATTTTCTTTGCTTTATATACCCCCCTTTTTGTGACAATTAAGACAACTAAAATCTCTTGCTCCTCGTGGGAACGAACTTAACTACCACCATATTACTTGTTAATTGAGTGGAAAAATATTCACTAATTTGTTGTGGTTACGACACGCATCAGTAACCTTTGAGAATGTAGCCCTTGAAAGACATGGCTTCTCGACAAGGACCTCCTGCCAACGAATACAATTATGTCCTCACCTGACCGATCTCCCGCTGCAATTGGTATATCTGCTCATAAATTAGCAAAGAAACCCCAGCAAAATCAAAAACATTACAACATTATTGAAAATATAAAATATTTTGTATTCGTATTCTGGTACTCACTCTATTTCTAAACCAATTAGGAAATTCTTTGGCTTGTCTTTTGTGGGCATTTATATCACCAGCAAGTTTCGCCATGTGCTCACTGTCAGTTTAGTGAGAATAATAAGCAACATATTACAAAACTAAAACAATCGTAGAATAGAAAGAAAACATACTCCTCAAATTCCTTCACTTCATCGCAATTTTGAAGAATATAGAGTTAAATTTGGTGCAATTCATCTTCTTTGATATAACGCGGTTTTTGGGATCCAATGGGCCAACCACTCTGTCTGAAAATAAACAACTCCTCACTAGATTCTTCCATATCATCATCGTTTCTTTCAGGTTGATTAAACTTTGTATCTGCGCAGCACTATGCAAGTTGCGCGAAAGAAGTACAAGAGTTTCTTTTGATAGGTATCCTCGAGCCATCGAACCTTCAAGACACGCTTTATTCCACACAAAAGACTTTAACGTACGCAAATACCTGAAGTGTAAAACAAAAGAAATATTAGTGAGGTAACAGTTGTGTGAAACAGAACTGATAAGTCAACTTAAACTATTAAACAGAAAAAAGGTGAAACTATTGTACCTCTCAATCGGGTACATCCTAAAATACCGAACGAGACCAGTAAGCTTTGCTTGTTCTACTAAATGAATGGGCAAGTGCATCATTACGAAAAAGAAAGAGAGGGGAAATATTATTTCTAGTTTACACATTGTAATTGCAATCCTATCTTGTAGATTGTCCAATTCTTTCATATGCAGAACCCTGGTACACAAAACTCTAAAAAACAGGCATAATTCGGTCAGCGCTTCACACACATCGTCAGGCAACAGTCCCCGTGTTGCAATCGGCAAAAATTGTTCCATTAAAACATGGAAGTCATGACTTTTAAGACCCATCAGCTTTCATTCTTTGAAGTTAACACAACAAGAGATATTTGATGAGTAACCATCAGGAACTTTGATCTCTTTCAATCTTCTACAAAACATTTCCTTGTCAGGCTTCGACATCACATAAGAGGAAGGTGGCTTCCTGAACTTACCCGAGTTATTCCCCACACTTTGCAGATATAACTCCGGACGTATTCCCATTTCCTTAAAATACTCTCGGGCTTTGATATTGTCCTTCGTCTTCCCTTCGAAATTCAGTATTGTCCCCACAATAATATCTAAGATGTTTTTCTCCATGTGCATTACATCGAGATGATGGAACAATAAAAGTGTTTTCACATATGGAAGCTCCTGAAATATTGGCACCTTTTTCCAATTGTGATTAAAAGTGACTGGCGCTATTGGTTTCAGAATTTCTTGATTTGCATTTTTACCAAATTCGACTTGCTCAAAATGACTTAACTATTCAACTATGTCATACCCGTTCAATTGTTGTGGTGGTTCTCGATGCTCTGTCTTATTATTGAAGGCTGCCTTGTGATTCCGCCACTTATGACAGGAGCTTAATCAGGAGCTTCAACAACGCGTCAAACCACCTATTTCCCAATCCACCACGACTCTTGATGTGAAGTAAGTGCACAGTGAAGGACAACCGTGAATAATTCTTACATCCTTCATAAAGTGGTTCCTCGGCATCCTTCAACAACTGGGAAAAATGAAAAGCCCCCAAGGTTGGATATTCTTCAGCTTCCATGAATTCATCTATCACCCCACGACAATCATCCTCCATCTCTATGTCATTAACCTATGCTAGTGCATCTGTTTGAGAGAGAAGTGGAACTAGAAATTATCTATCTGAGAGAACTCTGAGAAGTGGAATAATAAAATCTGGATTTTTATTGACTCGCGATTCAGTGATCTACTAATCATAATTATGGGAGTGCATCTGCCCCAGGAGGAATTTAGTCATAGTGAAGAAAAAAAATAAAAAATGGGAGAAACAACAACAGAAAAGATGTATGGACCATCAAAAAAACAATGTAAAAAAACCGCCCCCAAAAGCTCTCACAAATGTTGTCATTCCTGCTGTCCTCCGCGAGGCCCACCAGGATCACAAAAAAAAGAGTCTGTGTGGTTTTAAGATGGTTTTTTTTTGGCGGTCTTTTTAGAAGCGCTCAAACAACAATGGCAAATTATTACTTTTGTCACGGGAGGGTAGCTGCCCCGAAGACAATCTAAATTAGACTTCTGTTGAAAAAATGCTATGCCGAAAGGGCAAAATGGGCAAATTCTTTTTCTGCACTGCGGTAAAAGAAACTGGTCGGGCGACATATGATTTCATATAATTATAAAAAGCATGATGATCGAATCTGATAAATTTCATCTTCAGTTCCTCCAAATGAGAAACTCAGGTCCAACTCTAGTAATCTTTGAACCTGGGATGATTGAATCTGATAAATTTCATCTTCAGTTCCTTCTAATAAGAAACTCAGGTCCAACTCTATTAATCTTTGAACCTGAGATGATCGAATATGATAAATTTAATCTTCAGTTCCTCCGAACAAGAAACTATGGTCCAACTCTAGTAATCTTTGAACCTGTGATGTTCGAATCTGATAAATTTCATCTTCAGTTCCTCTGAACAAGAAACTCAGGTCCAACTCTAGTAATCTTTGAACATGGATGATCGAATCTGATAAATTTCATCTTCAGTTCCTCTGAAGGAGAAGCTCAGGTCCAACTCTAGTAATCTTTGAACCTGTGATGTTCGAATCTGATAAATTTCATCTTCAGTTCCTCCGAACGAGAAACTCAGGTCCAACTCTAGTAATCTTTGAACCTGGGATGTTCGAATATGATAAATTTCATCTTCAGTTCCTCCAAATGAGAAACTCAGGTCCAACTCTAGTAATCTTTGAACCTGGGATGATTGAATTTGATAAATTTCATCTTCAGTTCCTCCTAATAAGAAACTCAATTCCAACTCTAGTAATCTTTGAACCTGGGATGATCGAATCTGATAAATTTCATCTTCAGTTCCTCCGAACGAGAAACTCAGGTCCAACTCTAGTAATCTTTGAAACTGGGATGATCGAATCTGATAAATTTCATCTTCAGTTCCTCCGAACGAGAAACTCAGGTGCAACTCTAGTAATCTTTGAACCTGGGATGATCGAATCTGATAAATTTCATCTCCAGTTCCTCCGAACGAGAAACTCAAGTCTAACTCTTGTAATCTTTGAACATGCAATGTTCGAATCTGATAAATTTCATCTTCTGTTCCTCCAAATGAGAAACTCAGGTCCAACTCTAGTAATATTTGAACCTGGGATGATTGAATCTGATAAATTTCATCTTCAGTTCCTCCGAATGAGAAACTCAGGTCCAACTCTAGTAATCTTTGAACCTGTAATGTTCGAATCTGATAAATTTTATCTTCAGTTCCTCCAAATGGGAAACTCAGGTCCTACTCTAGTAATCTTTGAACTTGGGATGATCGAATCTGATAAATTTCATCTTCAGTTACTCTTAATAAGAAACTTAGGTCAAACTCTAGTAATCTTTGAACCTGGGATGATCAAATCTGATAAATTTCATCTTCAGTTCCTCCGAACGAGAAACTATGGTCCAACTCTAGTAATCTTTGAACCTGGGATGATCGAATCTGATAAATTTCATCTTTAGTTCCTCCGAACGAGAAACTATGGTCCAACTCTAGTAATCTTTGAACCTATGACGTTCGAATCTGATAAATTTCATCTTCAGTTCCCCCGAACGAGAAACTCAGGTCCAACTCTAGTAATCTTTGAACCTGTGATGTTCGAATCTGATAAATTTCATCTTGAGTTCCTCATAATGAGAAACTCAGGTCCAACTCTAGTAATCTTTGAACCTGGGATGGTCGAATCTGATAAATTTCATCTTCAATTCCTCCGGAGGAGAAACTCGTCCAACTCTAGTAATCTTTGAACCCGGGATGATCGAATCTGATAAATTGCATATTCAGTTCCTCCGAATAAGAAACTCAGGTCCAACTCTAGTAATCTTTGAACATGTGATGTTCGAATATCATCTTCAGTCCTCCGAATGAGAAACTCAGGTCCAACTCCAGGTAATCATTCCTCTGGTACCCAATTTCCAACATCGCTAGCCCTATAATCTATCGTAATTTCACAAAATTTTTGAAGATATTTCAACTCAAATTCAAAATAACAAATACTCCCTCCGTTTCTGGGATAGAGATACTTTCACTTTTTCAATTTGGCCTATTTTTAGGCTAAAATGAAAAAGTGAAAGTATCACTTTTCCAAAAACAGAGGGAGTATCTAAGTGAGGAATTTTCCACACAAGTAGAAAAAAAAAGTAAAATATTTCGGACGGAAAGTGTTAAGGTGAAAAATAATTAGAATCATTTTGGAGGGAAGCCTCCCGCGCAATCACAATGGAAAATTGGGATAGAATTATTTCCACCCAATTTCAAAGTACTAAAGCCACTTGATGGATATTTTTGCCCAACTAAAAGAGACGAGTTTGATTTAGAAAATAAAAAAACGTAAAAAAAAGTAAAATAAAATACAAATTAGCTAGAACTTTCCTTCTCTTCTCAAAACTCTTTTCCTTTGAGAAAATCCTTTCTCTATCTCACCATTTTCTTCTGAAACTCTCCTCTCTCTTCTCTATCTCTTAGAAACCCCATCTTCCGTTGTTTCTGAGCTTGAAGAAACCCTTTCTCTTGGTGAGTTTGAAGAAGAAAATAAACCCTTCCGTTGTTAGTGAGTTTCGATCCCTTGGTGACTTTGAAGAAACCCATTATCTTTTAGCTTAATTTCACTTTTATCAGTCTGATTTCAAGTTCTAGTTTTTTTTTTTCATCATCTAGAAAAACCCTTTCTCTTTTCAATTCGGGGTTTCTTTTTCATCTTTGCATCTAGTTTTGATTTTAGCGTTTGATTTTAGTATTAGATATTGCATGCATGTGTTTAAACGGTTTGATTTTTTTTTCCTGTTCGAAGATGTAATTTTAGGGATTCAGTGTGTAAACAGTTCTAGGGTTTATATTTTATCTAGATCTGTTGGAGTTTGTTGTAGTCCTTACAACAATACAGATTCAACAAGAGTTTGTGGGTTTCTTTTGATTTGTGGGTATGTTGATTTTTAGGTTTCAATATTTGGGTCTGATGATTTTTTGATTTTTGATATGTTTTATTTGGGTATTCTCTGATTCCTTTTGTTTTTTTGGTTATCAACATAAGTTTATTGAGTTTTCCTTTTTCTGTTGTGAGTATATGTTGATTATTTTTCAAGACATAAGCCATCAACCAACAGTAATGAAATATATATTTACATTTGTTTTCCATATTTTCTGTTCTACTTTGTTCAAAGATAATTTGGGGTTTCTTTTATCGTTATATGGAACACAAGAAGTGAATATGGATAAGTATTTCATTCATCTGTTATTGTTTATGTTGTAGTCACTTACTCATTTTTGTTTTTTCTATAATGTTTACATTAGGAAGATCTAGAGGGGGATTATCACAAAGTTCTCCAACAACGGTAATTGAATATACATTTGTTTCACATTATATCAGTTACTTTATGTTGATGTGTTAAATTATGTAAGTGGTTAATTGCAAGATCAAGGGAAATTAATTCGCAAGGGAGAAAAACAGCAAATTTGCATGGAGTAGATCTTCCAAGGGAGCAAGCAAATGGCATTACTCCAATTAGATACTCTCAACGAAGACTTGGAATAGCTGTTACACCGTTATCTCTTCCATCAAACCGACGGGTAGCTCTAAACGCACCTCAAAAGCAGAATCATGTGAAACCTTCCTTAATATTGGAAGGGGACAATGCTTCAAGTGTCATGCAAAACAAGGAAGCTGTACATGACAGAAGGGGGCAGTCACATGATGTAAACCAACATACTTCCTCACTCTCTAGATCCTTGTGCAGTCCGCGACAGTTACCTACAGGTAAAAATGCAGCTGGACAACTACATGAAGAAGACCAATTATCTAGCCCATCAATCTATAGATCTCGGTGCAATTCACTACCTAACAACTTGGGACTCGACACTAGGAAACACCACAATAGACATCCATCGCAAGGGGCATCAAATAGCCATGACCAGTCCAGCCAAGGAGATGAAGTTGCTACCAGAAGGCCTTATAGTATGTAATTCTACTTCATTTCTATTTTATCTTTATTATTTCCTTACAGTATGTAACTTTACTTCGTGTCTATTGTATCTTAATTATTCATCTTCTTAGTTGATTATTATCTGATTTCGGAAATGATGAATTTGAACAGCTCCCAGGGGTCCAACTAGCCTGCCTGAGCTTTGTAAAAGAAAGAAGTACAATGATAGTAACCCTGTAATTCTTGTTAATGCCCAGCAGAAATTTGTGGGTTTGCGTCATCGTGAGTTTAGCTTGTCTATTGGTATGTGGGTAAGACAGCGGGAGAACTTCCCCCTCTTTACAGTGTGTTTCCTCAAAGACGTGAATGAAGAGAATGTCCAGAGGGCGGTTACACTTGTGAGGGTAATAAAACAACATATGTTATTTTCCGTCTTTCTTGTTTTCTGTTTTTGAAGTGTTGATTTGATATCATAACAATAAATTTCCTTGATTATGTAGGATCACTTCAAACTTGTGCTTGATGATGCCTTAACGAAAAAGTTAAGGGATAAAATGAGGATATTATACAATGGATACAGATCTAGATTGAGTGCACATTACAGGTTGGAATGTGGCAAGGATTATGACAAGGCACTGGCGAACCCGCCCAAGGAGAGGACTTTACTAATATTGAGGACTGGAAAGCTATGTGTGACGTGTTCAAAGATGAGCAATTTTGGGTAAATATCATATCTAGTTAATATTTCATTATTTTATAAGTCTAAAACTACTTAATTAACTTGGAATATCCTTATTGGAGTAACAGTCTAAATCCGATCAAGCAATCAAAGCCAGAAATAGTCAAGTCCTGAAGCATTCTAATGGTCCGACGAGTTTTGCTCAGTCAATGCATAGCAGGGTAAACTTGTCATCTTCAACTGTCTGCGTTCCTTTTCTTTTATCCAAGTAACTGTTTATGTTCCCATAGTTTGTATTATGTGTTTCATGATGTACTTATCCTATGTTATGTTTTATAGGCGTTGAACGGAGAACCCACTGATCCAATCACGATGTTTGACGTGACCCATAAGTTTAAGAAGTCTACCGATCCCACTTGTGAAAATATTAAGGTATAGTTTTATGTTCTTGTAGAATAAATATTGATGATTGTTATAACAGAAAGTCTGATTTAGAGCAGCGATAGTCTGTATTGTCCATACAATATTTGTCGTACCACAATGAACTTGGATTGCCTTTTATATTCTTGTATACATGTTTTGAAGACTCTCAACTGTGGAAGACTATTACTTGAATTGCGTATAGGAAATGATTCATGCACTAGACCGATTAGACGTATAATTAAAATAATCTAATTGCAGAACATCTGCGAAACATGGGCTTGCAGATGAATTTAAGTTTTTTGCAAAATGTACCTTAAAACTTTGCACGAGGAATTCGTGGGTTTGCTCTGAGAAATGTGTATAGGGACTGAATTAGAGTTTGAATCTTCTTAATTTCAGTATATTTGGATCTTTGGTATGTACATGTTGTTCCATTAGTTGTTTTGATGTTTGGTGACTGACTTGGTTGATGACTGATGGTAGGGAAAAATGAAACCAATGAAATAGCAAGTGGAAAGAGGAGAACTTGACATGTCAATGGAAGACATATATCACGCAAACATTCCTTCGTCGAGTTCTGGCAAAAAAAAGCGTCGTGATAAGGACAGTTCTGTGTGCTATTATTCAAAAACTGAGGAACAACTGGCTGAAATGCATCAAAAGCTGGATGCAGCTAACTCTGAAAGAGAAAGACAAGCAATGGAGATTGAACGATTGAAGAAACTGTCTAAAAACAAAGGCACTAAAGTGATAAAGCTCTTAAACCAGGTTTTTGTGAGTTTGGGTCGTGAGCCCTTACCAGAAGATGCACTAAATGAGGAAGAGGAATAGGAAGGTGTTTATGAAGATGTGGACAGGGAATATGCTGATGAAGAACTTGTGAATGAGGAAGGTGGGGAAGGTAACATGGATGATGATGAGTACATGGAGGAGGATCAACTTTTTGATTGACCAGCTCGTGGATGTCAGTCTAAGTATACTCACTTAATAGGGATTGAAATTTTTTTGGGATATAAAGTATATGTGTAAAAGTCATATATCATATTTTGGGATGAAGTCTTGATGTAAAGTCTAGTTATAAAGTCTAGCTTTATCTTGTGCAGTCATATTTTGGGGATTTAAAGTTTGTTGGAGTCATATTTTGGGATGTAAATGTCTAGCTCTTTGGACAATGCTAGGATGAAAGTATCTTTTAGAAATATTTTGGATACTAATGATATGTGGAATTTCTAATTGAACTATTTCTATGTTATCTTTTATATATTCCTAATCTGAAATTACATGATTAATTTTTTAACACAAGGCTAGCTTACTGCGGTGAAAGCCCCCTGAAGTCATATTCCTCTTTTTTACCAGTGACAGAATTGTTGGTAGTTTAACAGCAAAGGCCTAAAACCTAAATTAACAGACTTCGCAATTAGTGAAACCTTTAGCCAAGAACACAAAATACCTCAAACAACTGGATCTTACGCGGGAAGAGTTTTTCATCAACGTCATCAACTAACCACAAACTTGGTGCATAGACACCTTGACCAGCCCCTTGAACCATCTGAAGAATCAGTGGTTAGAGACCTTGACTAGCCCGTTGAACCAACTGAAGAAACAACGGTTAGACACCTTGACCATCATATGAGAAGGCGGTTACACCCTTGAACCAACCGAAGAAACAACGGTTAAAGAGGTTGACCAACTAGAAAAGGGTGGTTACACCCTTCAACCAACTGAAAAATGAGAGGCTGAAATTCTAATCATACTAACTGTATAGAAGCTTAAATTCTTGAGCAACTAAAATTCAGTGGAAGAAACTCTTCTCCGTTGGAATATGTAGTAGTTATAATCCTCGACTGACACCTGCAACAACTAGAATTCAGTGGGTCAAACGCTTCAGCTGTTGATGACATTTTATAATTAACCACCTCTACCACTAATATATAACTCTTCGGCAACAAATTCTTTCGAGGGTTAAATATTTCAGCAACGAACCTTTACGTACTCTACCAACAATAGTCCATAGTTACCGGAATATTGCGCTATCTAGGACTTGAGTCGCTTCATTGCACTACGGGAAAAACAATTATCTACAACTGTAACTTGACAACTCGTATTTTTAAAGTTGTGAAAGGTGGCATGTTTTACTACATTTATAAAATAATGGTTGTCAAAGTTAAAAAACGTCCAACTGTTAGGACAAAGAGGACCAAAGAGTAGTAACGAGAATCAATACCACAACATTTTGTGTGCAAAGAGTAGTGACCACCTTTATACTTTAACTACTCATAACGTAAAGATAGTGAATAACTATACAACAACATTCATAACGGTTGTTGAAGTCAAAAAAAAATATTGTTTCGACAAAAGCTATTGGAGATATTCGAACACAAGCCTACTACGCGTTAGTACAAGTCATCAACCATCCTTCCGTATTCACAATACTAGTAGATTTGTGTTTTGCTTTTTTATCTCTATTCACAACCATTATAAGGGTTGTAAAATGAAGAATTAACTTTGAAAAAAAATGAAGCTCGGGAGAGTCGAACCTAAGCCTCCTTTGTCAAAGTCTGGGATTCCAACCATCTTTCCACATTCACATGTGTGGTTATATTTTACTTCTATTTATATATGTAAATAAATTTCAGCTGAGCCTTAAAAAAAAGGCCAGTGAATGCAACCACTATGCCTGAAACATACAAGGCATTCTCTGCAATCACATTTCAATCAACACTCATAGTATATCTATATCTCCACTAAAGTACCAGATTCATGTAAGTCTTGGTGAAGCAAAGACCAGTCCTGAAGAAGTTGCAAATGCTCACAGTTCTGAAGTATATTGACTGCAAAAAAAGCAAGGCATTGACTGCAAAAAAGGCCAAGTGCAAAATTAGATACCAAAGCATGATTTAAGTCACCAATTTCTGCACATAACTTCAGAAAAACTGCATTTAAGTAACAAATCCTCTTTTCTCTCCTCCTTTATCCGGGCTTGAGACCCGCAATGAAATGATATATATATCATTTCAGTGGCGGAGTTAAAAAGGGGGGTTCATATCAAGAGAAACAGATAGCATATCATATATACCAACAATATTACAAGTCATAAAGTGAAACAGATAGCATGTCGTTTTAACGATAAAACAACTCCAGACCAAAGTACATCAGAACCAAAATGAAACAAAAATAATACCCAAATTCAGTAGAAATGAAAAAAGTAAACCCACCATCAATGTCACTTCTTTTTCTTTTTCTTATTCTTTTTGTTCTTCTTCTTTGTCGGAACCACTAAGATAGGTTCAACATCAGTTCTTGCATAACTATCGACCTCGTCATCCATTTGTAAGCCAAGAGTTGAAGGATCCACTGGATGGCAACTTGTGTCTTCTTGTTCATTGTATTCCTCCAATTCATTGAAACCCCTAGGTGGTGGTTTCAACATCACAAACCAATTAGATGTATCTGACTCTCGAGAATAGAAAACTTGCCGGGCTTGTGACGCTAAAATGAATGGATCATTCTGATATTGGTTCTTATGCTGACGTAAGTTTACCAATGTATAGATTTTTTCAATCTTGACACCAAAATAGGTGTGAGCCCAGTCACATTTGAATATGGGAATCTAAAACATATGCTGGTAGTCCAACACGAGAATTTGTTCTAAAATACCATAGAAACCACTTATTTGTGACTGTCCTGCAACTAAAGATTTTGATTCAATTGAAACACCACTGTTTTGTGTGACTCTTTGAATATCCTTCGTAATAAACCTTGACCTATTTATTTCCAAGCCTTTATATGATACACGGTTATCTAAAGGACCATATGCCAACCATTCTACTGTATTTGGTACTGATATGCCTTGACTAATTTGCATTTTAACCTATAAATATAATTTAGTTAGAAGAACACAAGTGATCACATTAATGGGCGCAAGCTGTTTTGGGTAATGCAAAAAACAGGTACTACTGGCAAATGACCAAGTGGTAGTGCACATACCTTTTGCTGTAACCAATCTGCAAATGTCTCTGAGTGTATGGAAAGGAGTTGGTTTTCATCACTGGAAGTATCAGAAGATCTTAACTCATCCATGTGCATTCTAATAAGAAAAAACAGTAATATGAAAAAGATTTGTAATGGTATTATAACTGATAACAATTTGAAATGAACATATAATGTCATACTTACGTTCTATATGGGTCAATTACTGTTGTGTTAAAAAACACATATCTATGAGCGATATTTAGCATATCACTACCAATACACACTCGAGCACCTTTAGAAAGAGGATGCCCTTCCAGGGTGGAAACATGTTGAGTGTCTTCATTACGGCTCTGATCTACTCCCCCTTCATATGCTTTGTCTTCATGAACATTACAAAACCTGACGCACTCCATTCCCAGTAACACTCTGCTATACATGCTTCAGGTTGTGCATAATTTTTTACGTATTCTTTGAATGT
Organism: Papaver armeniacum; assembly: GCA_023531295.1. NCBI lineage: Eukaryota > Viridiplantae > Streptophyta > Magnoliopsida > Ranunculales > Papaveraceae > Papaver > Papaver armeniacum. The sequence goes on from JAJJWW010012974.1 coordinate 36,804, forward strand.
CTTCATATACCTGCGATAGACCAACCTTTAATTATTAGAACATTGCACTTAAGTTGTTTTTTTCTGTTTACATGAAACAAGAAAACAAAAGTGTTAAAACTAATGAAACAAGTAATACCTTTAAAATGAATACATCCAACGATATTGTACGGGTCCACATAAACACACTTATCGAGCTAGGTGAATTGTCAAGTGTACCATCACATCAAAAAATGATGGAGGGAAGTACATCTCCAACATACACAAAGTCTTAGCAATTTCTTCTTCAAGTTCTACTAATCTATCGAGATCAACTGCCCTTTGCCATATTTCGTTAAAATAAGAACATAAACGATTAACCGCAGTACTTAGCCCATCAGGTAAAAGTCCCTTCAAAGCTAC
>JAJJWW010012975.1:0-219589 GCA_023531295.1 Papaver armeniacum
CATAAGTATTCATGATTAGTGAGGTTTGCTAGCTTTATCTATTGCAATCCGCTTTCCAAGCCTTGATCTAAACGATCTAAAGAGAAATCATATAGGCTTACATGTTAGAGGAAGATTGGTATCAAAAGTATTCACTTAGGTTGAAGCAACTCTTAGGCTGTAAAGGACGCCAGCTAAGTGAATCAATTGCGTGGATACTTGCGAGGTTCAAGAGACGTAAGGAACACGACTGCAAATGAATTTCTTTGAGGGTTAATTCAATCTCAACTACATTCCAATCTGAGGTTAGTGTATGTAGCGACTTAATACGGCTTGGTGTTCAAAGCTCGGACAAGGTCCGGGGTTTTTACGAAATGCGGTTTTTCTCGTTAATAAAACTTCTGGTGTCTTGTGTTTTTCCTTTTTCACATTATATTGTCTTAGCTTTGGGGAAGGAACGGATTTTTTGATACACGGTTTGATCAAGCCAGACGAGGTGCATGCCGTAGCTTTGGTTGATGCTGTTACTGAGGGTGATACTCCAAGGAACAATGGCAGTGACGACGCAGAGGTTCTCTCTACTGAACTGCTCAATATTGTGTTTCAGCGTAACTTCCTTACTGTTAACTGCATCCCACATAAATGCCGACTTGCTTTCTCGAGAACTCTCAAGGCCTGTCTCGACCGTGTTCTTGCTTGTTCCTCCTCTTTAACAGGTTGGCTTCGTCTTCTACTTCTCCCCATTTGTACTCTGTCTTTGTATCAACCTAAAAGCTCAGCTGAAGCGAAGTCCAACGAGCCGTAAGAGGCCGAAGGTGGCAGGAATTCTCCAAGCTCTTGATGTTTGGAAAGAGCCCAATGGATGCTCCATACTAGTGAAGAGATTGCTTCAACAGCCGCTTCGTTGGGGGTCTAAGAAAGATGACGAGAAGAAGGCAGAGGAGAAGCAGCAAGCGGCAGCCATCAGCGCTTATCAGAAAAATATTAACTCAGGGCATGTTGCTGCTGCGATACGGGTCTTATCTTCGTCTGGTGTTGCTCCCTTGAAGAGCAGACTTATGTGGACCTGCTGGACAAACATCTGTTAGCTTCACCTCCTGAGGTCCCTATAGACGATAAAATTTCCGACCCCATTTGTGTGAGTTCTAAGGCTATTTTGGGAGCAATTAAAAGCTTCCCTAAAGGTACGTCATGTGGACGTGATGGTCTACGTGCGCAGCACTTAGTCGATGCCTTTGGTGGAGCAGCGGCAGCAGTGGCGGATGATTTGCTTTTGTCTATTTCTGGGGTTGTCAACCTTTGGTTGGCTGGAAAATGCCCTAGTGAATTAGGCGAATACATTGCTAGTGCACCGTTGACACCATTACTGAATCCGGGGGGAGGTCTTAGGCCCATTGCGGTGGGAACTATTTGGCGTGGATTAGTTTCCAAGGTGGCTGCTTATGCTATTGGGAAGGATATGACTTCTTATTTAGGTGACTACCAATTCGGGGTTGGTGTTCCGGTGGGAGGAGAAGGTATTTTACATGATGTAAACCGCCTTTTGGAGATAAAGGGCCATTCTGATACAATGTCAATGTTGCTAATTGACTTCTCTAATGCTTTCAACATGGTGAGCAGGTCTCAGCTCATCAAGGAAGTACGTATCCATTGTCCAGGTATTTCTCGCTGGGTAGAATTTTGTTACTTACATCCGGCTAAGCTTTATTATGCCCAATATATATTGTCCTCAGCACTTGGTGTGCAACAAGGGGACCCCCTCGGTCCCTTGTTATTTTCTTTGACACTTCACCCCTTAGTGAAGACTATTGCCTCTAGCTGCAAACTCGATTTGCACGCCTGGTACCTTGATGATGGCACAATTGTTGGTGATACTTTGGAGGTATCTAAGGCATTTCGTATAATCGAAGCTGAAGGACCAAGTAGGGGGTTACACCTCAATATAAAGAAGACGGAAGTCTTTTGGCCTTCCCCTGATCCTAGGAGTGCTGCAGAAGGTGTTTTCCCCACGGACATTGGTAGACCTTCTAAAGGTGTTAAACTTTTGGGCGGTCCAGTGAGTTTGGATATGGGCTTCATTAACGATATGTTGTTGAGCAGGGTGCATAAAACTGTTCAACTAATGGATGCGATCAAAAAACTCAGGGATCCTCAAAGCGAGATGCTTTTACTTCGCAGTTGTACTAGAGTGTCCAGGACTTTACTTTGCAATGCGAACTACCAATCCTGCTGCTCTTCAACCTGCCACCGATCTCTTTGATGATCAGTTATTTCAATATATGAGACTTTTAATTACTGGTGATGGAGCGGGTTTTGGTCATTTATAGAAGAGATTAGCTACCTTACCTATCAGAGATGGTGGGATTGGCATCTACACCATGGATGACACTCATACTTATTGTTATCTCGCTTCTCAGAGCCAGACTACTTCTTTGCAGCAAGTGATCCTTGGTGATTTATTCTCAACGGACAAAGGTTCAGCTTATCGGTTGGCTCTTCGGACCTTCACCCGGTATGTGGATTACCGTCTACTTCATCGTGTCGATGATTCTACCCCCCCTTCTATGCATTCCTTGGCAGTAGTCTATTTTGATGCAGTTAAGCAGCAAATCCCAGACCAATTTCTTATGTCTGAAAGAGATTCCATCTTATGGCAATGCAACCGTGTCAAGCATGCTCAAGACTATATTTTGGCGGTTCCTATTAGTGGGCTTAACTAATGCCTTGGGCCTAGACAATTTAGAGCCGTGCTTTGTTATCGTCTCGGTATTCCTATGTTCGTTGAGAATATCTCATGTCCATGTTGTAGCAAACCTATGGACATCTTTGGTGATCATGCGCTCCATTGTGCTAAGGATATTGGGTACAAGTTTCGCCATGATGTTGTTCGTGATGTTGTCTTCGACATTTGCTACAAAGCCAACGTACCTGCTCGCAAAGAGGTTTCCCTTGGCCTTCGGTCAGATGATGATAGAGATCTTAAGCCTGCTGATATTCTTGTTCTTAATTGGGAAAACGGGCAAGATGTTTGTATGGATGTCACAGGTGTTTCTCCATTCACTGGTGATGGGGTTCGCTCATTTGCTCCCGGGAAGGCTATTTTTGGTGCCATTTCTGCTAAACGGGCCAAATATTTGGACAAGTGTGCTCGCACGTGGATATGGGTTAGGTGTTCTAGCTTTCTCTACTTTAGGGGAACTTGGCGAGGATACTCTTGTTTTTTTTAAGCGCCTACGGAATTGCCTGTTGAGCAATGATGCCAGTAGCGGCTTAGGTAGTTTTATTTTTTATAGATTAGGCGTAGCTATTCAAAGAGGTGTTGGAGCCCAGCTTGTTGCTAGGTTACCAACCACAAGCTCTGTTTGATTATTTTATTTTTTATTTTTATATTTTATTAAATATATTAAAATTAGAAATATAATTTATTATAATATTAATAAATTACTTTATTGTCTTATCTTTATAATAATAATAATAAAACAAGTAGTCTGTATTCATTCTACGTAGTTTAAGTCCTTATTATTTTTGATCAATTACGAGACTTTTTCTTGTATAATTCGTATCTTGAAAGATTGATAACAAGTTTCAAACTTGGTAGAATTCGGATCCTCTTGATTTAGATACGACTAGATTGATCTTGGATATTGATTCGTGAGATCGTCCAATAACTCTCCTACACAATCAAGTTCATGAACTTTGTTGCTTAGACATATTGATTGTGGAAGAGATAAGAAAAAACTCTATATACATATTGTTCTAGGATCTTTAATTAGATATACTTGCAATTGTATTAGGTTTTGTCCATACAGGTTGCCGAACGAAAAAGTAGGTGGCGTACACGGTACACTCTCATTTTCACAATCTGACTCTAACATACAAGCCTATTTGATTTCCCTTTTGATTTTTTAATCTAGGTTTGGAAATCTGTTTGTGATAGACAAAGTCTAATAAACCTCACGAATCCGGAAACACTCAGTTACCTGGAAAGCCTGGATTACTAACCACCTCTCAAGAACAATCCAAACAAATCAGAAAATAGTTTAGATATCTATCTTGAGGAATCTCAAAGTCTGAGATGAAGAGAACTTTGTGATTTTTATATATCTCGGACCTAATCTGAGATTACAAAAACCTCGAAAATCAGCCAAAACAAGATCCGAGATACACAAACTATCGGGTAAAAGATAATTACGATCGGGCTTCACGAATATATAATTGAAATCTTAAAGTCGTAACCTAATTATGTAGAAACCTAGGTTATATAGGATGACTCACAGCAAGCAACTATAGGACACAAAAGTGCTAGGGAATAAGAAATCATGTTGCAAGAGTATCTTTATTTATAGATTTTATAAGCTCCGGGTAACTTAAATTCAAAGTGGGTTTCTTGGAATTCAACAAGCACCTTCTCGATTTAGATGAAATTCTTACTAGGAATCCATGTAAGTGTTTTGATTGACGGTTATGTGTTTATTTTAAATCTCGATTTACTATATTGTTAATACCCATTTTTGTACTTATTTTGTTATTTTATGGTTTTGTAGGTGTTTTTGGAGAAATAAGCTTTTGCGGCGAAATTGGCTCGAAAAGTGGTTTTGCGTTAAGTGGGAGAAAATTACTAAAGGCACCCCTCAAATGGATAAGGGTGTCCGATTGATAAGGGTAACCACCTGCTATTCGCACCCTAGTCGGGATAAAGGGGCATCACCTCCTTATTCATTTCAAAAATCTGAGAAGTGGCGGAAACTTTGAATGGAGCGAACAAATATTGGATCCATTTCTACTCGAGTTCTAGGGAGACTCAATCGCTGAATACATATGGACGGGTTCGTTAATCTTTGAACAGGGTTATCGGGTCTGCAATTGATTAAATAGGGCGAGTTCATCGAATTTGGATTGAAACAAAGGAAAATCTTTGTTGAAAGTCAGAGACTTTGTTTGAAGAATTCAAGCGAGAGTTTTGTGGGTTTCTTAGCAGTTTGGAGTTGCTCTAAGCCCTTTGAAATCGAGATGGTAGTATGTTTTAAATCGACAAACCGGGGAATTAGCACGTGATTTGAGTAAGCGAGGGAAGGATATCTTTCATCTCGGCAAAAACGAAGGAATTTTTTTAACTATATTTGAAAGTTACGCGTAGTTAAGGGAAGATATGTCTTCAGGATTCTTTTGAGAGAAGATTTGGGAAGGTTGGAAACATCTAGAATGCGTAGCGAGAAGAAGAAGAAGGAAATAAACACGAGACTTTTGGAAAAAAAGAAAAGGGATAAAAATCGAAATTTCTTGGTGGAATCACGAGTCTCGGTACCTCGTAATCCTGTTGTTGATGGTGGCGTTTAGCCTAGGGTTAAAATCGTAAAACCGCACATACGGCATGGCATCATTATGACCATTAGCACATTTATAGAATCGTCGCATGCTTACGTAGAATTACCGGGGTACCTTTTTTCTTTCTGTGTATCATGTTCAGCGGAACCCCTAACATTGATTGACATCACTGTACAAAACCATCATGCTACCGCGCCCAAGGCATGCCAACCATGCCGGCCCTTTTTATGTGTGCCAATGGCAAACGTGCAGGATCTAAGCGCCAAGGCATACCCAGCCATGCCCGGCCCGGCCCATGCCAATGGCAAACCGTGCCCGGCCACATCTCCGCGCCAAGGCATGCCAACCATGCCGGCCCACTTCTACGCCAATAAGCAAACCATGCCAATCCAAACCGCGCCTTGCCTTGGCCCTAGCCATGCTCGCCGCACCATGTGCCAACCGGCATGCCAAACCATTGGCCCCACCTCTCCAAGCCAAAACGCACCTTGCCTGGGCCCTAGCCATGCTAGCCGCACCATGTGCCAAACGGCATGCCAAACCATTGGCCCCACCTCGCCCGTGCCAAAACGCACCTTGCCTTGGCCCTAGCCCTACTAGCCGGCGCCATTTGCCAACGGCATGCCAAACCTGCGCGGCCTCCGCGATACTATGTTGACCCCCTATGCGGCTAGTAAAACGAAGGCGTGCGACAATCAACATAGCCCTTCAATCTGGGAGCAAATCCTAGCCGTCGAGGTTCTGGGACAGCGCAAGGTAACATTTGGCCCGAAACCCTAGTTTGGCCACGCCAAACGCCAAGAGCATGCCAACCTAGTAGCGCCACCATCTTTGGCCTTCCCTATGCAGCTACTAAAACGAAGGCGTGCGACAATCAACGGTCGCCCTTCAATCCCATGATCAAATCCTAGCCGTCCCGGGTTGCAGGACAACGCATGGCCAACCTTTGACCGAAACCCTAGTTTGGCCACGCCAAACGCGCCAAGAGCATGCCATGCCAATGTCATGCCAACCTAGCCGCGCCACCATGCTGGCCTTTCTGTGCGGTTACTAAAACGAAGGCGTGCGACAATCAACGGTCTCCCTTCAATCTCGGGATCAAATCTAGCGGACCAAGGTTACCGGACAACGCATGGTAACCTTTGGCCAAAACCCTAGTTTGGCCCGCCAAAGCGCGCCAATGGCATGCCAGCCCACAACCGCGCTACCATGCTGGCCTTCCTTATGCAGCTACTAAAACGAGGCGTGCGACAATCAATAGTCGTCCTTCAATCCCAGGATCAAATCCCTAGCCGACCAAGGTTACCCAGACAACGCATGGTAACCTTTGGCCGCCCTGGATTTTGGCCACATGGCGCGCCAAAGCATGCCAACCTAGGCGCGCCACCATGTTGGCCTTCCCTTTGCGGCTACTAAAACGAAGGCGTGCGACAATCAACGGTCGCCCTTGATCCAGGATCAAATCCTAGCCGACCAAGGTTACCGGACAATGCATGGTAACCTTTGGCAGAAACCCTAGTTTGGCCATGCCAAACCGCGCCAAAGACATTCCATGCCAATGGCATGCCAACCTAGCCGGTGCCACCATCTGGCCTTCCCTATCGGCTACTAAAACGAGCGTGCGACAATCAACGGTCGCCCTTCAATCCGGGATCAAATCCTGGCGGACCAGGGTTGCCGGACAACGCATGGTAACCTTTGGCGAAAACCCTAGTTTAGCCCCGCCAAACGGCGCCGAACATGCCATGCCAATGGCATGCCAACCCTAACCGTGCCACCATGCTGGACTTCCCTATGCGGCTACTAAAACGAAGGCGTGCGACAATCAACAATCGCCCTTCAATCCCAGGATCAAATCTGGCCGACGAGGTTACCCGAGACAAGCGCATGGTAACCTTTGAAAACCCTAGTTTGGCCCGCCAAAGCGCGCCAAGGCATGCCATGCCAACGGCATACCAACCTAGCCACGCCAGCATGCTGGCCTTCTCTATGCGGCTACTAAAACGAAGGCGTGCGATAATCAGCGGTCGCCCCTTGATCCCAGGATCAAATCCTAGCCAGGCCAAGGTTGCAGGACAACGCATGGTAACCTTTGGCGAAACCCTAGTTTGGCCACGCCAAAGCCGTGCCAACGCATGCCATGCCAACCTAGCCGCGCCACCATGCTGGCCTTCCCTATGCGGCTACTAAAACGAAGGCGTCGACAATCAGCGGTCTCCCTTCAATCCCAGGATCAAATCCAAGCCGACCAAGGTTACGGACAGCGCGCATGGTAACCTTTGGCTCGAAAACCCTGGTTTGGCCCCCGCCAAGCGGCGCCATGGCATGCCAACCTAGCCGCGCCACCATGCTGGCCTTCCTTATGCATCTACCAAAGCGAAGGCGTGCGACAATCAATGGTCGTCCTTCGATCCCGGATCAAATCCCTAGCCGACCAAGGTTACGGACAACGCATGGTAACCTTTGGCGCCAAAAACCCTAGTTTGGCGCCGCCACCCGCGCCAAACCGCGCCAATGGCATGCCAACCTAGATGCGCCACCATGTTGGCCTTCCCTATGCGGCTACTAAAACGAAGGCGGGCGACAATCAGCGGTCGCCCTTGATCAGGATCAAATCCCTAGCGACCAAGGTTGCAGGACAATGCATGGTAACCTTTGGCCCGAAAACCCTTGTTTGGCCACGCCAAACCGCGCCAAGACATGCCATGCCAATGACATGCCAACCTAGCCGCGCCACCATCTTTGGACTTCCCTATCGGCTACTAAAGCGAAGGCGTGCGACAATCGGCGAGTCGCCCTTCAATCCCAGGATCAAATACTAGCCGGCCAAGGTTACCGGACAACGCATGGTAACCTTTGGCCCGAAACCCTAGTTTGGCCATGCCAAACCGCACAGACATGCCATGCCAATGGCATGCCAACCTAGCGCGCCACCATCTGGCCTTCCCTGTCGACTACTAAAACGAAGGCATACGACAATCAACGGTCGCCCTTCAATCCCGGGGATCAAATCCTAGCCGACCAAGGTTACGGACAACGCATGGTAACCTTTGGCCCGAAGGCCCTAGTTTGGCCACGCCAAACCGCGCCAAGACATGCCATGCCATTGGCATGCTAACCTAGCCGCGCCACCATGTTGGCCTTCCCTGTCGGCTACTAAAACGAAGGCGTGCGACAATCAACGGTCCCCCCTTCAATCCAGGATCAAATCCTAGCCGACCAAGGTTACCGGACAATGCGGGGGTAACCTTTGGCCCGAAAACCCTAGTTTGGCCACGCCAAACCGCGCCAAAGACATGCCATGCCAATGGCATGCCAACCTAGCAGCGCCACCATGCTGGCCTTCCCTATGCGGCTACTAAAATGAAGGCGTGCGACAATCAACTGGTCGCCCCTTCAATCCGAGGATCAAATCCTATCCGTCCAAGGTTACCGGACAACGCATGGTAACCTTTGGCTAAACCCTAGTTTGGCCCGCCAAACCGCGCCAAGGCATGCCATGCCAATGGCATGCCAACTCGCGCCACCATGTTGGCCTTTCCTACACGGCTATCAAAAACGGGCGTGCAACGATCAACGGCTACCTTTCCTCTTAAGATGCAAAATCTCGGCCGTCGAAGGTCACCAAGCTAACAAGTCTCCCAAGCTCGACTTGCCAGGGCAACAACCATGCTACATGTTTTCCACGAAAACATTCGAGACATCAATACATATCACAAACTGGGGGATCCACTTTGGGTATTGGTTTGGAGGTTTACAGCGTGCGGCGTACACTACGCCCGTCATAAGGAAGTTTAATAAGGATGAGGCGGTTAGTAAATACATTGAGTAATGGTGAAACGCTCGTTTTTATAGAACATCAATTCCATGCGTTAACGGTTACCACCTCCTCCCATTTACTCGCCCATTTTTCCATTCCTTAATGAGACCGGATACGTTTCACTTCGACTTGTATAAATAGGTCTTACCTATTTCCCACCGAGAAAAAGTTCAGTCGGGAGCAATACAACACTCGAAACATTTGCTAGCTTTCCATCTGTTGGCTTCCTATTTTTTCGATACAAGTCGTGAAACCACTACTCTTCGAGAATCAACTTTGGTCTCAACACTTTCTTCGCTTCCCTCCCCAAAACCAACCCATTCTCCTCCTTTTTGTGACCGAAGCAAGTCTGGAACGACCATTTCTTGGTTTAGGCCGGATTTGTACATTGATCTCTCGAATCTAAAGTATTCCCTTACAGGTATATTTTTTAGGGTTTAAATTAGTTTCTCACCCACACACCAAATTACCGAAATCGCGAGAAACCATTTTCACCCTCAAACACCTGTTACCATATTTTGTATATATTTGTTAGATTAAGTCTAAAATCGAGTCTTTACAAGTATGAGCAACGAACCTTATTCTTACTACTTTAAAATTATATCACGTTTGAGATGTCTGCCTGAAATTACACATATAATAATATATGCATTATGGTCTACAGGATTCTGGAACCATGCACAATGATGGTTCATGTTGGTATGTATGCCTATAGAATTTACAAGCATATGTGGTGTTAATAGTACTCAAGACTTAAATCATAATCCCCAAACTCATGAGATTTTTGTGAAAAAAATTGTCTTTGTAAGCGTCTACGAGAGTTGTACCAAAGCTGAACTTATCATTAAGCAGTTTAGGAGGTTTTGTTTAGATCAAGCTGGATAGGTATGCGTACAAGGTATATGTATACCTATGTGCAGTCCACGAACTCAGGCTCTAAGGGTACGTGTACCTTGGCTAGTCGCAAAATTAGATCCTAGGTGTACGCATACTAGGTATGTGCACCTCCTCATTCCAGAACTCATATCAACGAGTGCGCGTCATAGGGTTTGCATACCTATCCTGTTCGCGAAATTTGACTGTTATAAAAACTCTCTTTAAAGGATTTGAAACATTCCCAATAGACATATACAATAAATATCATTGCTTTGGAAATTTCCCGATGATCAACTTGAAACAAAAATATCTTATGAACAATAAATTGTTCTTAACCAAGATTGTTAAGGATCTAAAAACACCAATTGTTTCAATCATATTTCGAGAGATTTATCTAAATAAACTTGACTCAAAATTTCTTCTTTACAATAATAAATCTGTTAAAATCATACAATATAGTCTCATAAGATAGAACAATAAATGATGGTTCGGTCTTCACATACCTCTTTGTTGATGAAGTTCTCGCCAATGTCTTCGTTTGTTCTTCAGTCTTAAATTTCTGAGGGTTATTCAATGATGTTTGTTATTCAACTACCATACTCAAATCCTAGTCAAAAACTTGACTTTGCTAGACTAGAATCATGATATAGTTTTGTGCATCTAACACTTTGAAAACAACATTGAGATAGCAAAACTTGCGAGTTGAAAAAAAGCGGGGGTACAACAACCACACACAATATTTCGTTCGGCAATCTGTATGGACTAAACTCCAATATAATTCGGAGAGCACCAACTTAAAAACGAGCTCTATCAAGATATATATCAAAGAGCTTTATCTCAATTTCTCAATACAATCAGCAAATCAAACATATATAAATCAATGAGCCTGATTGATATGAGAAATAACTTAGACGGTACCAAAGACCAATATCCAAGTGTCAATCAAGTTATATCCAACAAACACGGTGGAATTTATCAACTGATTGAACTACGCAACTTGTGATATTTTATTTATATAAACAAATATAATGCGGAAAAGAAATAACACAGACACTAGAAATTTTGTTATCGCTGAAACCGCAAATGTAGAAAAACCCCGGGACCTAGTCCAGCTTTGAACACCACATTGTATTAAGCCGCTACAGACACTAGCCTACTACAAGTTAACTTCGGACTGGAATGTAGTTGATCCCTAACCAAGTCTCACACCAATTAAGGTCGCGTTCCTTACGCCTCTAGAACCACGCCCCGGATTATGCGCACTTGATTCCCTTAGCTGATCTCACCCACAACTAAGAGTTGATATGACCCAAAGTCGAAGACTTATGAACAAATATGTCTCCCATAGATATGTCAATTCTTTTGTTCCGTCTTGTGATAAATCAAGGTTAACATGAACCAATTGATAATCCGGTCTTATACTCTAGAAGAGCAGACCTAGAAATATCAATCACCTCACAATAACTTAACTATATGGTGGTAGAAAAAGTTACAGTGGAATCACAAAGTCTGAGACGAAGAACTTTGTGATTACTTTTTATATCTTACCTATCGGAGATAATTCTCGATAAAATCTTAGAGAAGATAATTCTCAATACGATAGAACAAGTGAGATCAGAATACGCAACTACAGAGAAAATAGTTGGATCTGGCTTCACGAATCCCAATAAAGTCTTCAAGTCGTTAACATATAATGGATTTGGAAAAACCTAGATTAAAGGAGAATCGACTCTAGTTTACAACTAGGAACACACAGAAGTGTGGGTATTAGGTTTCCCAGTTGCTAGAGTTCTCCCTTATATAATCTTCCAAATCAGGGTTTGCTTCAAATCAAATATAAGATAGCTTAGTAACAAAGCATTCAATATTCACCGTTAGATGAAATCCTGATTTAAGATTCAAGCTAAGTCTGCTTAGAAATAAAGCAATTAATATCCACCGTTAGATGGTCTTAGCTTGTTACACACAAATGAAATATACCTTCATTTAGATATGGGTAACCGTACATAAACGTGTATATTGAGTTGGCTCAATAATAGTGTTTATGGGTGAAAACTACTCCTGAGAATTTGGTAATTTGGGGTGTGGATGAGGAATGAATTTAAACCTTAAACAAATGCCACTGGCGCGGTGAGTGCTTGTAGATTCGAGAGATCAATCATGTGCAAGTCGGCCTAAACCAAGAAATGGCCGTTCCGGACTTGTTTTCGGTCACAAAGTGAAGGAAATGGGGTTGATCTTAGGGAGGAAGCGAAGAAGGTGTTGAGATTGTGAAGGTGTAGACTTGCTTATGACTTGCAACGGGAAAGTGAACAAGCTTACGATTGGTGTAGCGGGCTCTGGGTGTTTTCTTGTTGTTTTCTCTGTTTTTTGGAAATAGGGCGGAGAACCTATTTATACAAGTCATTGAGTCTTATTCACGTCTCTCGTGGGAAGTGGAGGAAGTGGAGTGATGGAGTAGTGGAGTTGTGCGTTGGTGATACCACGACCAGCCTTGCCCACTTCTCTGTTTCATCTCTAACCGTCCATGACTTCCTAACACGTTCTTGTGATGGCGCGTTGCACGCTGCCGCTGTAAACCGCGGACCAATACCCCGGTATGTATCCCCGATTTGTGACATGATTGAGACGGAATGGATCATGGATCCGCGAAAGATAGCATGTAATCTTTTGAATTGACTGCGTTGATGTAAGTATTTTAGGGTTTTTGTAAAAGTAATGGTGAAGTTAGCGGATGAGATGATCTTTGAGACAACTCTGCATGAGGCATCACTCTTGACTTGGTGAAACCAAGCATGGGATACAACTTTGGCCTAACCGACCATACATGCGTGTAGATGGCATGATGGTGTAGGCGCCTATACCCCATTACCTCATGAAAGTATGATCTCGGGTCACTCGATTCATCCGGTGAAATCGAGTGGTCGAGATCGATTTGCGACAAAAAACTAGTGCGAGGGCCGCACGTCACGCCCTCTTCAAAGACGTTCCAAGCACGACCAATCTTGGTCGGTCTTGCCGATTGTTCTGGTGTGAAGGTGGTAGGCTGGTGTTTACGCCTATACCGAATATCCCATGAAAACGTGATACGAGCCATCAAATCGTCGAGCGAAGTTGAGTGGTCGAGATCGGTTTGCGGTTTGGGAGGTGTGACCACGCTAGTTTGAGCGTGCGTTTTGGATTAGCCGGGCATGATATGCCTTGGCCGATCGGGTTAGGAATAGATGGGTCCACGGTGGTCATGCTGGTATGATAGGACTGCTCAATCTAATCTTGGACCCTCCATTCATGTCGGAGAAGATGGACGCTCGTGATGCTCAAAACCCTAATTTTGGGTTTTAAAGCCATGCGTCATCCCTTGTTTGGGCGACGATTTTGTCACGACCAAACATGGTTGGTCTTGACCGATTGGTCAAGTGTGTAGGTGGGCCCACGGTGATCGTGTTGACATGCTGCTGGGCCCTTTGAATCTACATCTACACCCTCCATCTATACCTGCGAAGATGGATGGTTGAGGCTGCTGCGACACATGTAATATGCCGCAAACCCTAATTTAGGGTTTTAAAGTCCATAATGCTTGGTATGAGCGTTTTTTGGCAAGCTAGGCCAATGGCCAACCGTGCGGGTTCGCATTGGTTGTGAGTGGATATTCCATACCTGCTTGGGGGTGATGGAATTGATCGGGTCATCGATCATGCTTGTGGAGTTGGATGGCTGCGATCATATCCGGATTGATACGGTCAATCCAGGATGCTCAATCGGACTAGTATAACACACCGAGAGGGGCTTAATCGGGCTAGTATAACACACCGAGAGTCGGCTGTGGGTATTTCGTACATGGTTTCATTATAGTGCTTGGAGGTTCGTGTTACTCTGTAAGAGTAACACTCGGTCGTCATGCCATTTTGATAATAAATCTTTTGGAAATACAAGGTGATTAGAAATTCACGAGGATGGGATTGTTGCCACATGCTCCAACCTGGAGGAATTTCATGTATTCACGGAATGGGATTGTTGCCACATGCTCCATTCTTGGTGAATTAAGTGAGGAGTATCCAACACTTATTAATGGCTTTATCTTTTACAAGATGTCGGCGCATAATTTTTTCGGTTTTTACAATTTTAACCTCAAATGAAAACCCAACATCAACATTAAGTCCCATGCCCTAGCACATAATGGTTACACTATTGTGGGGTAGGCATGAGATGTGTGACATATATATGTGAGAAATACAGGATGAAGGAAGTTTACCTAAGGAAGAGCATTAACCAACTGCTAGTTATCCATGCCGCTGCGCTTGTACGGTATCCTTTGGTGGGGTCGGTTTCTTTCTTTGGGTATTTGAATCAAAAGAGGAAACCAAATAAGAGAGGAATCCTTCTTCTATAGGGATTCTTCTAATTTTTTGTCTATAAAAGAGACCAAAACCCTTTTCCTTTTCCTCACGAATTTTTTTTTTTGTTTGGCTCCTCCCCGCGTGATCTTCTTTGCCGCTTGCCGACCGCCGCTGCCGGAGCTGCCGTCGCCGGAATCTGCCGCCGTCCGTCCAAGGTAAGTCTCGGTTTTTTTTTTTTTTTTTTATAAAGGTAAAACCCTAGTTTGCTAGGTAAACACCTTTTGTAAGATGTGCATATGATTAGTTTTTTCCACCGAGGTTGATACGCCGATATTTTTTAGAATTGCTTAGTAAAATAACCTGTGAATCCATGATCATGTTGTTTTTGCTTCTTTCCACCATTGCATGCAAAACTATCTTCTTAGATTGTAGCTTAGGAAGAGACTTTGGCTTGAATTTCGTAAACATAATTCCCACGATCATGAGAAACCGTGTTGTAATACGTGCCGTGAATGTAGTCCCACCTTGTGCGTTTGATCCGAACGTGGGTCCCACCCACATATGCTTGGCCAGTCCGATTTGAAACAAATACCGGACTTGAACTTGTCTGGGACTTGAAACCAATACCAGACTTAAAACTTGTCTTTGAACTTGACCTAAAAAAACCAATACGTGCCCGTGACTTGGGTCCCAAACTTGCTGATTTGGGACTTGAACTTGTAAAGCAACCGAAACCTTGAAACCAATACCCGGACTTAAAACTTGAGTCAGTTAGCTTGGACTTGAAACCACGAGACAATGACGGACTTGGTGTTTGGACCGTGTTTTGTCGTGCGTGACTACATGTTTTATGCGCTTTTCATACAAGTTCTAACTCTGTCTTTTATTTCATTGTGGAATGAAGAAAAGAATTCTTGTTGAGATGTCTTCGGAGATAATCATTGTTTTTGGTGCCAAGCCAAGAAGTGTTACTTGCGGCTTCAAGGATATGCCGAACATCGATGATGAGTTGTTTACCTCGCCTTTTCCAAATATTAGAAAACATCCTTCTCATAAGATAGTCTTGTTTTCGAGTGAGGAAAATATGGATGCTTTGATCCATTTTCTTCTTGACACTTGTGATGAGATTTTGTCTCGGAGAAACGAATATCCGCCTTCCCCTATTGACTTCAAGATTTGTCATACTCCACTTTGGGTTCTTATGAAGGATGGATGAGACGCATGTTGAGTAATAAGGGCATTAAAGACAATTTTATCTCAGCGCAAATCCTCAATGCGGTCATGGCATCTGCTGCTCTTGAAATTAAGAAAGACGTTGCGGGTTTGATTACCTTCATTTCTCGGTGGCGCATTTCTACTCATACATCCATATCTAGATGGGGAGAGATGACTATTACCCTGGAGAGCGTAGCTGCATTAATGAACACACTTTTTCTTTGGAAGTCTTTCTTACGATCTATCGATACGGAGCAACGTAACTATGATGCTATACTTCAAAAGGTGGCGGGATTCGACGATGCGGAAAAGGAGGAGAAAAGAGATACGAGATGCTTTTACACTGGTGGGTGTCGGAGTGGTCTCCTGCAGACCCGGCCGGGTCAAGAGTTGGAAAATGAGCTCGAGTGATTGCGTTCCTGTCTTTATGGCTATCCAGAGATATATTCTACGACGGTTGGAAAGAAGACCATTAGAGGTGACATCGTTAAGATCACTATAAAGCTGGCAAAAGGTAAAGTTCTTCCACAGGTGCCTTGTTCCTTGGATCGATGTACTCTCATCACGGACGCCTTAGCAATGGACATGCATGTTTCTAACGGGTACAAGAAGGTGGAGTCGTACGTTCACTTCGCTTTTCTTCAGGCATTCTTATGGGAACACTTCAAAAGTTATGCTCCTACTCCTGCTCCTGCAAATGCGCTCAACAACTTGTATGGTGGTTCGAGAATACTCCGCTGGAATAAGAGGCGTCCCAGAGCCGGCGCGAGACTTGTGGACATATTTGACAATGTGTCTTCTGTAGATTTCCGTCCATGGGGGCCGATCCACCCTTCCATTATTCAGCCAAAGACTTTTGCTATTGCTTCTGATGGACCTGATGTTGTGTTGCGTACCGATGTTAAGACTATGAGATTTGGGGAAATTGTTTTGCATTTGCATCCCAGGATATGTCCGTCTTTATTCAACGAAGAATTTACCGTGACTCCGTACAATATTGACAGGGCGGCTCGTCAAATGGGGTTTGATCGGGGTGTCTATTTATCCGTCCACCGGGGGTTAGAAAGAATTCCTCCCAAATATTCTTAATCTTTGGCGTGTTTTTAGAACGGGTGAGCCTTCCCTTACGGCCTATTGGGAGAAACCCGGTGGTAACCGATAAGTACAAGGAATTTTGGAGGAGGCAAGCCATTGATTTTCCGGGAATTCTCGGAGAGTGTTGTGACGAGTTTCCGTGGTGAACCATCTTCGACATTTTGAAAAAGCATTTCCGGTTGAAGCCACTTCACCAAACGGACCGAGAGGCGAGGATTGCGGTCCCCAAGTAGGAGAGAGATCCAAAGGCAGGCATGTGGTTCGGTGATTCTCAATTCCTCTAATATGCAAGTATTTAAATCTCTTCCCGTTGGTTCCTTTATTTCTCCGAGCAAATCTTTCTAAGAGTAATTCTTGCTTGAAATCGGGGATTAGAAAGAAAATGTCTTCACAAGGTTGGCGCGCATTCGGAATGAGAAGGGTGGTAATGTTGGCCTTCATCTTTGAGAAGTCCGGCGTGCCGATCTTCATGCCGAGAAGTCGGCGGTGCATCGATCTTCATCTTTGAGAAGTCGGCGATCTTGACCTTCATGCCGAGAAGTCAGGAGAAACCGCTCCTTTTTCCGACCATGACGGAGATGATGCAACTACGGTTGGACAAGCGCCTCCCTGAGTGATCTTGTTGATGGGGTCGTGATGGAAATTAGCACCCGAGTGAAGTAGATGTCGGAAGGAATATAAGAGAGGCAACATCTGCTATAGTTGAAGTTGCTCCCCTTGAAGAACGTTCTGAGCAGGTTTCGGCCAATAAAGCTGTCGTGGTGACTCCTTCTGAAAGGTCTCCTGTAACTGACAAGGTTCCCGTGACTGGTGAAGTATTGGTAGCACAGCCTGGAGCTTTGTTTGATCCTCCATTCATTGTTCCTTATCCAGGTCATGTGTTGGTTGGAGGATTCAGTGTGCCGGTTCGGTTCAAGGAGTTGTACACGGCAATATGGGAGAAACACGGTCACATTTCTACCACTACGAAGCTCAAAAGTCGTCTTGCATTGGTCAACCGCGTTCAGGAGGCTTTATTTTCTATCCATGGGATGAGCGTCGCGACTGGTCGAAGCAGTTTCGAGGAGATGATTGAAGGCTGGAAGTGCCATCGAGATGTGTTTGTGCGATACGACTTCAATGCTCCTTGGTTCCTCAAAAGGTTCTCCGAGATTCGGGAGCTCCATAAATTACAAGGTGAAGCCCCTTCGAGAATGTGTTACTCGCCAGGAAGAAGAGGTTGAAAAGTTGTCTGAGGAGTTGAAGCTGAAGCAAGCTGTACTTCAAAGGATGAAAGTCGCTTTTGCCCAGAAGGACGAGTTGCTTCCGAAGGACTTTCCTTGAAGGATTCGTGCCATATACTTGTCTTTTCTTTTTCTTTTTGAGTGATAGTGAGGATAACTTGACTTCACGGTTTTGAATTAATAGGTAATTGAATTGGTTTATTCTCGAGATTGTTTTGTGAATAACTTTCTGAAAGAGGTTATTTTAAATAGAATTTGCATCTTGGTTATGAATGATTGCACATGTCATATGAAATTGCAAATGTCGTGTAAAAAGAGAGGTATGAAGGGAAGCAAACATGCGTTTGATCACTGAGTCTCTTTATCCACGTGGGGATGCTAAGTCCCAGTGAATTCCAAAGCTATCTTTCTTGTAAAATTGTTGAATAGAACTTACTTGTCTTTGAAGCCTCACTTGTATCAAACCGAAGTAGCCTCTCTAGGAAGTAAATCCGCATTAATTTTTAGAGAATGAGAGCTATCCTTCGAACCAAGTTTCTCTGAACAATGCGCTTCAAAGCGTTGCATTCACTTTGGTAGGGTGGTGAAGGAACCGGTGGAAATGACGAGTACCTCGGGTCCATTATTTCTTGATCGGTTGGTGGACGCCATACGGGAGTTAGTTCCACCTCTCTATTTCGTACCCACATCTCCAGCCAACTCCAAAATGTTTTCCATCGGGAACGGAAAGTGTAGGTACTTCGAGTCCGGCTTTTCTGCTTTAGTGGGCGTTGTGATGTTTGTACGTGGCTTTGATGTGGAGCACGTTACGGAGATGAAGTTGGAAGATTTGCGAGTGCCATCATATCCGCGGGTTGCTTTCCTGGGTAAAGGGATGTGGAAGGTGTCTTAATATCACTTCTGAGTGATCGAATTGAACGCTCCCATCCTCTGTATTCACGTATTTCCTGATCGATCTCCCCTTCCTAAAGCATCTCTTCGCTTGGATGAAAGGCCGATGCGGGTGGACGAGTCTTAGGGCTTCAACAAGAGTTTTGAGATACAAATCTTCTAACAGGGCTCCATAGGCTGCATGCTCCCTTTCTTTATCTGGTAGACGTTGTAGTACTCCGTACAAGTCCTTTCCTCTGTGGAGTTGCCTCGGTTCTTCATTGTTGACTGGACCGTGTTGTTCATCTTTCCCGAGTCTCCTGTGGTTCGCGCTCTTTTTGCCTCTCCACCGGTAAAGGTGTGACTCGACTAAGGATTCGGCGTTTCTTGCACCTTTGCTTGAGTAGATGCTGTCGACCCTTCTTGTAATTGTCTTTGCTATATCATTCAAAAGGCGAAATGTCTCGCTCGCATACAGTGATACGAGCTTGATTTTCCAAGACATCCTCCAGCATTCTAGCTACACTTCCCATGGTATCCGAACCTTTGTGGACTCGGATATATTGCGAGATGGAAACCGAAAAAATTGAGAATTCGATTTTGTGCAACCGAGAGATCAACCTCCCTTGTGGTCGCCAATTGTTTATGGGTAAAAACTACTCCTGCGAGAATTTGGTAATTTGGGGTGTGGATGAGGAATGAATTTAAACCTTAAACAAATGCACTGCGCGGTGAGTGCTTGTAGATTCGAGAGATCAATCACGTGCAAGTCGGCCTAAACCAAGAAATGGCCGTTCCGGACTTGTTTCGGTCACAAAGTGAAGGAAATGGGGTTGATCTTAGGGAGGGAAGCGAAGAAGGTGTTGAGATTGTGAAGGTGTAGACTTGCTTATGACTTGCAACGGGAAAGTGAACAAGCTTACGATTGGTGTAAGCGCGGAGCTCGGGTGTTTTCTTGTTGTTTTTCTCTTGTTGTTTGGCAATAGGGCGGAGAACCTATTTATACAAGTTATTGAGTCTTATTCACGTCTCTCGTGGGAAGTGGAGGAAGTGGAGTGATGGAGTAGTGGAGTTGTGCGTTGGTGATACACGACCAGCCCTTGCCTACTTCTCATGTTCATCTCTAACCGTCCATGACTTCCTAACACGTTCTTGTGATGGCGCGTTGCACGCCGCACGCTGTAAACCGCCAGACCAATACCCCGAGTATGTATCCCCGATTTGTGACATGATTGATGTCTGGAATGTGTGGATCGTGGATCCACGAAAGATAGCATGTAATCTTTGAATTGAATAACTGCGTTATTCGGGAAGTCGATACTTGTGAAGTATCGTGTGTATTTTATGCTGAGTCTTTGCATCATGGTGTGGTAAAGTGATGGGTAATGACACCTCACTAACCAATTAACTCGACGAGGGCTGTATAACCAAATTTGGTGAAGTTAGACGGATGAGATGATCTTTGAGACACTCATCTGCGGCCGTTGATGAAGTTAGGGTTTTGAAGAGGTGCGCAGGGCATCACTCTTGACTTGGTCGAAACCAATCATGGGATACAACTTTGGCCTAACCGACCATACATGCATGTAGATGGCATGATGGTGTAGGCGCCTATACCCCATTACCTCATGAAAGTATGATACGGGTCACTCAATTCATCGGGTGAAATCGAGTGGTCGAGATCGATTTGCGAAAAAAAAAACTAGTGCCGCAAGGGCCGCACGTCACGCCCTCTTCGGGCGCACGTTCCAAGATGATCAATCTTGGTCGGTCTTGGCCGATTGGCCTGGTGTGAAGGTGGTAGGCTGGTGTTTACGCCTATACACGAATATCCCATGAAAACGTGATACGAGCCATCCAAATCGTCCGGCGAATTTGAGTGGTCGAGATCGGTTTGCGGTTTGGGAGGTGTGACCACGCTAGTTTGAGCGTGCGTTTTGGATTAGCCGGGCATGATATGCCTTGGCGGATCGGGTTAGGGAATAGATGGGTCCACGGTGGTCATGCTCTGGTATGACCAGAACCTGCTCAATCTAATCTTGGACCCTCCATTCATGCCGGAGAAGATGGACGCTCGTGAGGCTCAAAACCCTAATTTTGGGTTTCAAAGCCATGCGTCATCCCTTGTTTGGGCGACGATTTTGTCACGACCAAACATGGTTGGTCTTGACCGATTGGTCAAGTGTGTAGGCGGGCCCACGGTGATAGTGTTGACATGCTCTGGGCCCTTTGAATCTACATCTACACCCTCCATCTATACCCGCGAAGATGGATGGTTGAGACTGCTTTGCGACACATGTAATATGCCGCAAACCCTAATTTAGGGTTTTCCGTCCATAATGCTTGGTATGAACGTTTTTTTGGCAAGCTAGGCCAATGGCCGACCGTGCGGGTTCCGCATTGGTTCGACAGTGGATATTCCATACCTGCTTGGGGGTGATGGAATTGATCTGGGTCATCCAATCATGCTTGTGGAGTTGGATGACTGCGATCATATCCGGACTGATACGGTCAATCCGGATGCTCAATCGAGCTAGTATAACACAGGAGAGGGCTCAATCGGGCTAGTATAACACCAGAGAGTCGGCCTGTATGGGTATTTCGTACATGGTTTCATTATAGTGCTTGGAGGTTCGTGTTACTCAGTAAGAGTAACACTCGGTCGTCATGCCACACTTGATAATGAGTCTTTGGAAATACAAGGCTGATTAGAAATTCACGGGATGGGATTGTTGCCACATGCTCCAACCTGGAGAATTTCATGTATTCACGGAATGGGATTGTTGCCACATGCTCCATTCTTGGTGAATTAAGTGAGGGAGTATCCAACACTTATTAATGGCTTTATCTTTTACAAGATGTCAGCGCATAATTTTTTCTGGTTTTTACAATTTTAACCTCAAATGAAAACCCACCATCAACAAATAGTTAACCGAAGTTAGCCACGTGAACACTTTTGTCTTAACCATCTCCAATCTAAAATTTCTAGATCAAATATGATGATCAATCAATCATGAAAGATAATAAAATGAATCTAATCGTGTTTCAAATAGAGTTGTTCAATTGTTCACTATCTCATAGAAATATATATGAACTGAAAAGGCGAGGGTACCCAAATATACCTCAAGCTAAAACTTTTCCTACCTATAAGTCCTTTCTACGAAAGTGATTGTCTATGGAATGAGTCAAGACAATACAACTAATCGGTTCACACTTCGTGTGATCGTCTATGGATACGAGATTGAGACAATACAACAATGAAGTATGTTTACTTGATAAGAGGTTCGGACTTAACCAAACACAATAGGATTACTATCAAGTAAAATAGGAATTAACGTTTGTGTATTTTACTTCTAATTATAATAAAAACAATTATAATTGCGGAAATAAAAAAGTAAAAGACACAACAAGATTTTGTTAACGAGGAAACCGCAAATGCAGAAAAACCCCGGGACCTTGTCCAGAATTAAATACTCTCAGGATTAAGCCGTTATACAAAATCAAACCAACTTCGCATAGTTGAGACCAACCAACTAAACCTATAGTTCACCTAGTTCCGTCTGTGTTCCCACGCCTCCAACTTATGAATAAGTCACGTACTTGGAACAATTCCTTTGGTTCGTATTCCAAACAGTAAAGGAACAACAAATCTGTTTGGTAGCAACTCTTTTCAACCAAGTGATGTGAGTTCGACAAAGGCTCTTCTGTTTATCTCAATAAACTCCTTCGTCAGGTTCTTAGATCTATCTTATGATCAACTGCCACATGTAATTGTTAAGATTTTGCAATCAATACTTTTAATCACAAAGAATTGTATTGATGCCGATCTACACAAATAATCAATCTAATCTACCACAAGGATAAACCGATTATAGTTGGATCCTCTATACCGAAACAAGTATTGTGCACACCAAAGATTATGAACCCCAAATCAGAAATCTTCAATATCTTCTTTGTCTTCAAATCTTCTTAGATCTTTAATAAACGCCTGCAAACAACAACTTGAATCTCTTGTGATCAATCACGCACAGAACGGAGTATGTTAACAATGGATTATCACAAGACGTCTTTAGATCTACAAACAGTCTAAAGATCTCTGTCGGAACTTCGATCTAGTTTGAGTGAATCTTATATCAGAAGAGAAGATTCTCAAGTATAAACAAACTAGGTGCAATCAAATTTCAACCACCGTTAGTCAATCAAATCAATCGAAAACACAAGATAAACCGCAATTATCTAGTTTCCCTCCAACGATACTAATAGAGCTTCTCAATCCCAAAGAAGACTTTAAACTGAGCGGCCGTAAGAGATTTCGCCTAATTAGGTTACTCTCCTCTCCGAATAGGCGGCTTCACCAGTATCAACACAACCGAGGAAGTTTGCTGTCACGAAGGATTAGTTTGCTAGAAATGCAAACTTCAAGTATTTATAGACAAGGAAGTTTGGACACCAATGAATTTTCAAAACCGAAAATATTCTCAAGATATGCAATATATTCCAAATTCGGTTTCCATAATTCCTGGAAATGCTCTGTCCAAAATATTAACCGAAAATCTCTTTGGAAAATCTTCAACTAGTAAATGCACATTACTAATTCTCATGTTCCTAAAATAAAATTAAAAACCTTAAATAAAAGATTCTTAACTTATTTATGTTTCGATCCTAGGATTTTCTTCCTTTAGCTATTAAGGAATAACTTTGAACAATTAAAGATAAGTGTTACTGCACATGTTCAAAGTATGCCGACATCCTAACTTTGTAAGTCATCTTTCATACTTACAATCTTGAAACCGATTTGCCACACTTCCAAACAAGTTTAGAATTTGTTCATCTGACTTTCAATAACTATGTGATTGATCAAGAACACTCAATCACCAATCATGGGTTTAACGGTTCTACCAAAACAAGTTTCGGTTCTACCTCCATGTGAGTACTGTGCATAGTCACACTAGCTTTCCAAAATTCGGTTGACTAGGTACTAGGATCGGTTTCCCACATATATATGGTATCTAACTTGAATGTGTTTCACATGTCCTAAGGATCGGTTCCCCTTTGCCTAAAAACGCGTTGCACATGTCCATAGGATCGGTTCCCCTTTACCCAGAGTCGGTCTTACACAAAATCACAAACTCGATCATACCATCTCAAGTGATTACTTAATATTGGTTTCACTAATAAAAGTCATATATACCAATACAAAAGTCAGGCCTTTGTGAATATTTTACCAAGAACACAAACAAGTCATGAGTGGTTATACTAATCACACATATTGGTTATTCACAAGATATGCAATGAATAACAATACCAATAACGCTTGGCGATTTCCTTTTCGATTCACAAAACAAGTTTATGAATTTACTTCCTTAAAACACATGTAAAACATTGTTTCCTAGGATGAAATCCTCACCTCATACCCATACATAATCACAATAGCATTTAAATGATTATGTCGATGTCTTATCTAAAAAGTTTCATGGTTAAGCAATAAACCTCGTATTGTATTCCTTAATACTATGTCTAACTAGAGTGTTCATGCTTCACGGTTTTGTTTTCAATATGCACGACTTGAAAGATACGTTAGGGAATGAAACAGTTCAAGTCAAATATCACTAACCTCAAGTGGAAGGATGATGTTGTCGTTGTAGCTTCTTACTTCTTCACTTCTTCAAGTCTTTGCAATACTTGTAATGTCTCATATCCTAATACTTTCAAGCTAACCTATACGAAGTTGACTCTAGTACATAATCAAGCGACTCTTTAAATGAGTTTTGATTCACTAAAATATGACAACCAAACTTGACATACCAACGCTTGGTGGGTTCAACCGAGCTATGCTCTAACAATCTCCCCCTTTGTCAATTTTAGTGACAAAACTCTTACATCATATGGATAAAAAAATTACAAGAATTCATTACACATACGCTTGATTCCCGAATTCAACAGCACAATAACCTGTATACATTCAATCCTTAAATTTCGCTGTTGACATTATGATAACAAAGAATATTTTTTTTGCTCGGCTATAACAAAGAATATTACTCCCCCTAAAGGTAAGATGGGTAGATTTTATCAATCCACACGTCTTTGTTATTCCTTTGTAATGATATGTTACTCCCCCTTAGTCTATGCTTTCACTCTTTCGTTAGATAAACGTTTAAGCACCAATGTCCTTTCCCTTAGTGATACCAATCAATATAAAATCAATGTCAGTATCACTTGTTTACTCCATATATTTCTCCCCCTTTTTGTCACAAAATGACAAAGAAACGAAAAAATAAAGGACAAATAGAAAAGAATCTTACAAATTTCAAAATAGACTTGCAACCTATAGAGTTAAGCACGAGGGTTCCACATACCATTTTTGATAACCAATATCAAAACCTAAGCTACAAAGTAATTTTGTTTTGATATGTTATCAAGGAAACAATTGCCCGAAGCAATTTTCCCTAATAGTTTAGCAAACCAAAAATCAACTAAGCACCTTAGTCCCTTTGCTAAACCGATTGTATAAATACAATCGCTTGTTCGATAAGACCAAAATAAAGATAACTCTATTTTTCTCATCAAGTTCTAATTATCCATATAACTTAGACCTTTCAGTTTTAAACAAGACAAGTACTAGGTTAGTTAACTAGCATTTCTTACTAAGGCATTCGATTAGACTTGAATAACCGAAACCACCATTTTGATAAGTCTAACTAAGATCAGAATTAACTTAGTTTCTCTTATCTGGAATCGAATTGAACTAAATAATTCATCCCGTAAACCTTTTCTTTCGTTAAGCCATAAACAATTCATACAAACCAAATAAATCAACTTGCATAATTATTCACCTCAACCGGAAGCAATTGAAACAACATAGACATTAAAGCAACGCAATTGCACCGAAATTTTGTAAGCCTAAACAATTGATACCACACAATAAAGCAAGATAACAATAGTTTTTCTTAACCGGAACCAATTGAATCACACACACATCCATACACACATAATGGAATAAAACATCAAATGTACCGAAATTTTGTTAAGCAAAAGCAATAAATACACGCAATAAAATCAGGCTTTTCTTAAACAGGAAAACAATTAACTAACAACATTGTTACCTCAAATTTCGCATCCACTTCTCCAATATGTTTGCAACTTCTTCCAGGGAGAATTGATATCGAAATATCATTATGTTGTCATCCTTATAGGCAAAACGGAGGATTAAATGTAAAAAAACTAACCTTTACCCTATATAAAGGGATGAGTGAATGCGGAGAGAGAGAAAGGTTGAAAACCGTTTTTTAACTATCTTTTGAATGGATTGTTTAACAAAATATAGTGAGCAAAGTTGAAAACCCTCGAAACACATATGCTTTTATGCTAAACCAAAACCGATTCAACATATTGTGACTTTTTCACATATTGTTTCTATCGAGTTCAAACCCCTCATGATCCTTTGATAAAGCCTACCAACATGGGATAGAACTTAATCCTGCTAAATCAAAAAGTCACCCAAACCATAAGGGTTCACAACATATGCGATCGAATGTTAAGGTTATGAAAACCAAAATCAAACATCCCATAAAATCAAACGCAATACACCATAAATATTCAACAAAGAATCAAGTATTGCAATTACCTCTATCTTGTAGGGAATTGAATTGTGAAACCAATGCAAAAAGAATGAGGTCATTCTGAGTTCGGACGAAGAAGTTATAAAGGTTGACGTAGAAATTTTGTGAAGAGAGAAATGCTAAAAGGAAAGATTGGAAACAAAATATCAAAGATGAACGAGGAAAAGAAGGCGATGGTGGATACTATAGAAATAAGAAGTGAAGAAGCATCGCGAAGTGTCGCGATAAAGGCACGATCTTTGCAAAAGATAATTGGTTGTAGTTCATCAAATAGAAACATCGCGCGAAATCATGAGATGAATGCATGGAAGCGGTGAACGTTACGATGGAAAGGAGTCCAAAAGCAGTTTTATACTCCTTCGTAATACAAAAAGGATATTTCTTACTTCATCAAGTAGCGATGAAGTATTGCCAAGGTACTTGCGGTGGATTTGCCTTATAACTTTTCCTCGGTTTGGCAATCGGAAAATTTACAAACTCAATGAATACAAGAGGAAAGAGGGATTGCAAAAGCAAACTATGGAGACATACCTCTTTCGCCTTCTTGGGCCACTTAAATTCCCAAGGACAGCTAGCTGCGAGATTTGCGGGGGTACATGCGGAGCACTGCTATGTAAGGTCCATTTAAGAGCAAAGGAACAACCCACCACCTCTCATCTTTAGAGTGGCGAGGAGTAGTGTTCTTACCGAATGCCGAGTCGATATCTTGCATAAGTAATTTATCCTCGGGGATATTATCTTTTCTCTTCAACAGGCGCCCAGAGATTTCTTATTTCTCATGCCTATTACTTCATAATTTTCAAAAGTTTTCCACAGTGTATTTCTCGGGGATTATTTCTAAATTTACATATTCGGGATCTCGACCTTTGTTAGGGTATAGAGATCCTTTGCCGGCCACCACGGCGGCAAACTCGAGCATTGGCGAATACAATCGCCGCATAGTTGATGGCTCGCGAGAAGTTCGGATGGGAAAGGATTTCATAAAGAGTGGCATCTCGGGACGAGAAGTTGACCTAGCGAAACAATAATCTTGTGATCATCACACTTATGATCGAGGAGAAAAGCTTGCGGTGGTATAGATGAACCTCCTTGATTAGGAATAGTAGAAAGGGTGAAACCTTCATCTTGCAACTTTTACCGGATCTCGATAAAGCGAGAGTTTGTACATACGACTAAGTGAAGCCATTATCAAATATGGGAGTGGATAAAGAATCGAAGATTAAGATATGATAAAAGATCAAAGATTTGCGGTAATAGAAGCGCGGTTTGCGGAAGAAGAAGATAAAGAAGAATTCGAAAGAGGAGAAAGAAGATATGAAAAATATATATAGAGAGAAACATCCTCGGGAAGCGAGAGCATTTAATGTGAGAAGGGACGTGAATGGTCAAGAATAAAGCGATTGAAAGAGACGTGTCGGGAATAGAATGGAGGAGTAGACATCTGCAATAAAGTCACCGTATGGAAAGGCGAAAGCTGAAACAAGTACAAATAAACAGTTGCGGCGGTTCAAAATAGTGGTAGTTCTCATGACATTCTCTCCTTCGCGAGAAGACATGAGAAGAGGCAAGATGTAGGTCGTCGCAACAACAGAGTCGCGAAGACAACGAATAACAAAAAGTCGAGTCGAGGAGGATTAAATGTAAATGGCCTTAGCTGGATGACGATAGGAAGATATGAAATCTGGCGAAAGTTAAGTGTCGCGAATATGAATATTTATGCGCTGCGAATCGCAAGGCACTTAGAAAATAAGGGGCAGATTGCTTTACCGAGAAAGGTTGAAAACCGTTTTTTAACTATTGCAAGCAAAAGTTGAAAACCCTCGAAACACATATGCTTTTATGCTAAACCAAAACCGATTCAACATATTGTGACTTTTTCACATATTGTTTCTATCAGAACCCCTCATGATCCTTTGATAAAGCCTACCAACATGGGATAGAACTTAATCCTGCTAAATAAAAAAGTCACCCAAACCATAAGGGTTCACAACATATGCGATCGAATGTTAAGGTTATGAAAACCAAAATCAAACATCCCATAAAATCAAACGCAATACACCATAAATATTCAACAAAGAATCAAGTATTGCAATTACCTCTATCTAATGCAAAAAGAATGAGGTCATTCTGAGTTCGGACGAAGAAGTTATAAGCAAAACAGTTTTACACTCCTTCGTATTGCACCTCTCACTAGGATCGGTACCCATGTGTTGCACCTCTCACTAGGATTGGTACCCATGTGTTGCTAGTGAAGGATCACAATACTAAACCGTTTTTGACATAACTTTTGCATACGATGTCCGAATTTAGTGATTTTTGCCTAGTTTTAACCGTAAAAACAAGATCTACACATATATGATCAGTAGATATCAGCATCATTAACTCAAAATTACAGTTTCTATCAAAAGCTCAAATATCGATAGAGAAGGTATGAGTATGGAAGAAAAATAAATCTCCCTAAAGATGTTAATTAGTCATATAATAACCGAGAGATCATGTGCTCAGTTTTTTATGTGCTTTCTCACCTTTCAAAAGATTGAGCACTAAGGTGAGCATGCACATTGTAACACAACTAGGTTGTGCTGAGTTGAGCCTTGTCTTTTTCGTCACGAGTGACTAAGACAGAATCATCATTCTTGACCTCTTGTTTGGTTTGTTTTCTCTTGTTCCATTTCTTGTTTTTCTTCTTTGGCTAGGGCCCGGTCCCGTGAGTTTGCCCTAATTTTATGTATTATTTCATGATTTGAAGGAATTTTCATAATTTGAAGGAAATACCATGAGATCAAGGAATTTCATGGGATCAAGGAAACATAAAAATAATAACAATAAAATAAGGGGCGTGTGGGACTGGCTAGGACATGACCGTCCGGCTGGGGCCCGGTCCCACGAGTTTCCCTAATTTTTATTATTTTTCATGGTTTGAAGGAAATACCATGAAATAAAGGAGTTTTCATGAGATTAGGGAAATAATAATAAAATAATGAGGAACCATGAGGTGTGGGACCGGCTAGGATCAAGGCATAGCCGGTTGGCTAGTAAACACGGTCCCATGACATCTTCCTAATTTTATATTATTTCCTTGATGCGAAGGAAACACCGTGGAACTGAGGAATTTCCTTAAAACGAAGGATATTTGTTCAAATGAAAGGAAACACCATGATCCCATGAAGTGTGACAGTTGATGGAATCAAAGAGTGGAGAAATGGAAATCGTGTTAAAACCAGTTGCTCAACGTGCGGAGACTTGGTCGATTTTCCATCCACTACTTTGTTAATTCCTTCAACTGATTGCACGACTTGCTCACATTCTCATCGTGTGTATGAACACACGTGCCGTAGACCGCCAGACCAAAACCCTAGTTAATATCCCCCCATGTGACACGATTGACGTCTCGTGATTAGTTAGTCAGTTGCTGACTTCATGACTTCATGGGACGATGAGTCCTTGTATCGTTGAGTCGAACATAATTCGAAAATGTTCTGAGACTCATGAATTGAACATTTCTGTTGAACAGAGGTATAATGTATGAATAAACGTTGATAATTAACGTTAGCAAATATTGCTCATTCGATAAATTGTTGAATATTGATAATTGAACAAATATTCCTTAGTTTGAGCAAATATTGCTCATCTGAGCGAATGTTGCTCATTTGATGAATTATTGGTAGCATGACCAAAATATTAATTTAAAATACTGGTAATTGAACCGAGCATAATTAATAAAATGTTGATCATGATATCATCGTAAAATTATTAGCGTTCGAATCTGGAATTATGAACCTTGGACTCAGAAACCCTAATTCGATCAATTGATGACCAATTGATGGTTTATTGAAAATTAACCATGGAATGAAGGAGGGACCGGCTACATGGTACCGTGGGTCGACCATGTAACGCCAGTATGCTCGAGTGAGCAAATACCAAGGTCTCTTGGAGAGTTGGTGAAAGGATGATCAAATACTGGTTTAATCATTTATTAAAATAATGCTCGTCTGAGCCTTAGGTGATAAAACCTAATTAATTGTGAAGAGGTGAGAGACCGACTAAGGGGTCATGAAACCGGCCCCGTGTGGTCACGGGATCGAATGACGATCATCTTATGAAGTTCCAAAATTATTTGAAAGAGTTTTGGACCCAATACGTGCAATTGCGCAAATTAGGTCAAATCGTAAAAATGCGTGGGACTGGCTCCTTGCAAGACAAAGAGCCAACCTTGGTCGGTCAAGTTAACATGCTCATGTTGACAGGGTGTCCGTGCCTCAGTCCTGAGAATTTTGATATTTTCTGATGTGCGTTTGAGCAACATTTTGAGAAAATATGACGAAACCAGGGTTTTGCTGAAACTGAGGGAACTTCATGAGATGAAGGAAAATAATTATAAAATGAAGGAATCATGAAGTGTGGGACCGGCTGAGGCCAAGGCATGGCCGGACGGCCAATGACCACGGTCCCATGGTACTTTTCCTAATTTTATATTATTTTCATGATTTTATGGGAATATCATGAAATCAAGGAGTTTGTTGAAACACAGGAGTTTTTGTTGAAATCAAGGAGTTTCCTTGAAGTGAATGAGTTTCCATGAGATCAAGGAAACAAATAATAATAAAATAAGGGCGTGTGGGACCATCTTGAGCATGGTCGGCCGGCTAGGGCCCGGTCCCGTGAGTTTTCCCTAATTTTATGTATTATTTCATGATTTGAAGGAATTTTCATAATTTGAAGGAAATACCATGAGATCAAGGAATTTCATGGGATCAAGGAAACATAAAAATAATAACAATAAAGTAAGGGGCGTGTGGGACCGGCCGGCTGGGGCCTGGTCCCACGAGTTTCCCTAATTTTTATTATTTTTCATGGTTTGAAGGAAATACCATGAAATTAAGGAGTTTTCATGAGATTAGGGAAATAATAATAAAATAATGAGGAACCATGAGGTGTGGGACCGGTTAGGATCAAGGCATAGCCGGTTGGCTAGTAAACACGGTCCCATGACATTTTCCCAATTTTATATTATTTCCTTGATGCGAAGGAAACACCATGGAACTGAGGAATTTCCTTAAAACGAAGGATATTTGTTCAAATGAAAGGATTTTCATAAGATCAAGGAAAATAACAAAATATGATAAAATATAAAACTGGGTGTGGGACTGGTCACGGCACGACCGGACGGCCGGTGGGCCCAGTCCCCAGCGCCTTGGTTAATATTTTATTATTTGTTATTTTCTTTTTTATTTTGCATAGGTTCATCGTCTCGTCGTATTTTGAAATACTCATTCGTGCATTCAGGTGCTCGTTAGTGCATTGAATACACTTGCACCATTTTAGTCGGGGCTTACTCGATAGTGCTCAGATGCCCGTGTGTTGAATATTTATTACTAACCCATGGAATTCTGCTGGGAAGAACCATAAATTGAAGTAACGAAATATTATAGAAAACATAGAATATATTCCAGGGATTCAGTTGATGAATTTGATGATTTATGAATAATTAATTGATGGCTCTATACTAGTACGATCGTCTAGGAGCATTAATTATTCAGGAGTCGAGTGATATGAGCTTGTTGAAGCATCATATTTCTTTTATATAGTCATGGAAAACATTACATCGTGAAGATGTTATTGCTCTATACTAGCAGGCAAGCTGTCTAGGAGCTGTCTAATCTTCCAATTATATATAAAAGTGATTACTGAAATTGCTCAGTATTCATGAGATGTGTCGTTGTCTCAGCTGAGAGACTACACATCTACATACACTCTGAGAGAAAGTATTATCAGTCAGAGATTCTTGTGGCATGAGCTTTCATGCTTTCGATAAGAGACATGAGCCTCAATACTCGTCTGATTGCTGGATCAGGAGCATATACAATTATGGGTTTACGATTTTATCCCTTGTCGAAAATCCATAATCTACAAGTGTTAATTCAAAACTCTTGATGTCTTGCTTTACGTAAACTGAATCATTCATTAGATTCAATTCTTATAGGTTGGATCGCACCAAACACAGATTGTTAGATTTTTTCGTGTTTGCCTGCTCTGATACCAATTGAAAAGGCGAGGGTACCCAAATATACCTCAAGCTAAAACTTTTCCTACCTATAAGTCCTTTCTCCGAAAGCGATTGTCTATGGACTGAGTCGAGACAATACAACTAATTGGTTCACACTTCGTGTGATCGTCTATGGATACGAGATCGAGACAATACAACAACGAAGTATGTTTACTTGATAAGAGGTTTCGGACTTAACCAAATACAATAGGATTACTATCAAGTAATATTTACTTTTAATTATAATAAAAACAATTATAATCGCGGAAATATAAAAGTAAAAGACATAGCAAGATTTTGTTAACGAGGAAACCGCAAATGCAGAAAAACACCGGGACCTTGTCCAGAATTGAATACTCTCAGGATTAAGCTGCTATACAAAATCAAACCAACTCCGTATAGTTGACACCAAACAACTAAACCTATAGTTCACCTAGTTCCGTTTGTATTCCTACGCCTCCAACTTATGAATAAGTCACGTACTTGGAACAATTCCTTTGGTTCGTATTCCAAACAGTAAAGGAACAACAAATCTTTTTGGTAGCAACTCTTTTCAACCAAGTGATGTGAGTTTAACAAAGGCTCTTCTGTTTATCTCAATAAACTCCTTCGTCAGGTTCTTAGATCTATCTTATGATCAACTACCACAGGTTGTAGTTGTAGGAAATCCTACACTACACCCCTCACAAGAATCCACACAATCAAACCATTGAAGATGAACAATTATAATTTTTGTTTATTAATTTCTTGAATGTTTACAAGATAAAATGGAAAAGAGTTAAAGAAATTACAATCACTATAAACTTTCTCTCTCTTAATGACTTGCTCGACACTCGAAAAAAGATCCCCCTCTCAATAGGCCTGTTCGGCTCTTTACTCGTCTGCGACGCCTTCGCTATGTAACATTTATGGATTTCGCAGTGGTGTTGGTGCTGCGATATTCTGATCCTACACAGGTAATTGTTAAGATTTTGCAATCAATACTTTTAATCACAAAGAATTGTATTGATGTCGATCTACATAACTAATCAATCTAATCTACCACAAGGATAAACCGATTATAGTTGGATCCTCTATA
Source organism: Papaver armeniacum (assembly GCA_023531295.1). Taxonomy (NCBI): domain Eukaryota; kingdom Viridiplantae; phylum Streptophyta; class Magnoliopsida; order Ranunculales; family Papaveraceae; genus Papaver; species Papaver armeniacum. The sequence goes on from JAJJWW010012975.1 coordinate 33,484, forward strand.
CCGAAACAAGTATTGTGCACACCAAAGATTATGAACCCCAAATCAGAAATCTTCAATATCTTCTTTATCCTCAAATCTTCTTATATCTTCAATAAACGCCTGCACACAACAACTTGAATCTCTTGTGATCAATCACGCACAGAACGGAGTCTGTTAACAATGGATTATCACAAGACGTCTTTAGATCTACAAACAGTCTAAATATCCCTGTCGAAACTTCGATCTAGTTTGAGTGAATCTTATATCAGAAGAGAAGATTATCAAGCATAAACAAACTAGGTGCAATCAAATTTCAATCACCATTAGTCAATCAAATCAATCGAAAACACAAGATAAACCGCAATTATCTAGTTTCCCACCAACGGTACTAATAGAGCTTCTCAATCCCAAAGAAGACTTTAAAGCGAGCGGTAGTAAGAGATTTCGCCTAATTAGGTTACTCTCCTCTCCGAATAGGCGGCTTCACCAAAGTAACAACACAACCGAGGAAGTTTTTGTCACGAAGGATTAGTTTGCTAGAAATGCAAACTTCAAGTATTTATAGACAAGGAAGTTTGGAAACCAAGGAATTTCCAAAACCGAAAATATTCTCAAGATATGCAATATATTCCAAATTCGGTTTCCATAATTCTGGAAATGCTCTCATCCAAAATATTGACCGAAAATCTCTTTGGAAAATCTTCAACTAGTAAATGCACATTACTAATTCTCATTTTCCTAAAATAAAATTAAAAACCTTAAATAAAAGATTCTTAACTTATTTATGTTTCGATCCTGGGATTTTCTTCCTTTAGCTATTAAGGAATAACTTTGAACAATCAAAGATAAGTGTTACTGCACATGTTCAAAGTATGTCGACATCCTAACTTTGTAAGTCATCTTTCATACTTACAATCTTGAAACCGATTTGCCACACTTCCAAACAAGTTTAGAATTGGTTCATATGACTTTCAAGAACTATGTGATTGATCAAGAACACTCAATCACCAATCATGGGTTTAACGATTCTACCCAAACAAGTTTCGGTTCTACCTCCATGTGAGTACTGTTCATAGTCACACTAGCTTTCCAAAATTCGGTTGACTAGGTACTAGGATCGGTTCCCCACATATATATGGTATCTAACTTGAATGTGTTGCACATGTCCATAGGATCAGTTCCCCTTTGCCTAAAAACGTGTTGCACATGTCCATAGGATCGGTTCCCCTTTACCCAGAGTCGGTCTTACACAAAATCACTAAGTCGATCATACCATATCAGGCGATTACTTAAGATCGGTTTCACTAATAAAAGTCATACCAATACAAAAGTCAGGCCTTTGTGAATAGTTTTACCAAGAACACAAACAAGTCGTGAGCGGTTATACTAATCACACATATTAGTTGTTCACAAGATATGCAATGAATAACATTGCCAATAATGCCTGGTGATTTCCTTTTCGATTCACAAAACAAGTTTATAAATTTACTTCCTTAAAACACATGTAAAACATTGTTTCCTAGGATGAAATCCTCACCTCATACCCATACATAATCACAATAGCATTTAAACGATTATGTCGATGTCTTATCTACAAAGTTTAATAGTTAAGCAATAAACCTCGTATTGTATTCCTTAATACTATGTCTAACTAGAGTATTCATGCTTCGCAGTTTTGTTTTCAATATGCACGACTTAAAACATACGATAGGTAATGAAACAGTTCAAGTCAAATATCACTAACCTCAAGTGGAAGGATGTTGTCGTCGTTGTAGCTTCTTACTTCTTCACTTCTTCATGTCTTTGCAATACTTGTAATGTCTCATATTCTAATACTTTTAAGCTAACCTATACGAAGTTGACTCTAGTACATAATCAAGTGACTCTTTAAATGAGTTTTGATTCACTAAAGTATAACAACCAAACTTGACATACCAACGCTTGGTGGGTTCAACCGAGCTATGCTCTAACATGAACCAATTGAAACAAAATCGGATTGATTCGTAATCGTACAAAGTACTTATAAAAGAAATAATTCATGAACATTAAGCCACGGTTTGCAAAGATTGCATTCCTTAATTCATAAATGTTTTAGTTCATGAGTATGAGAATCATGCTTAACTGATTCTAGAACTTAACCACTGTGTTTGCAAACCAGGTATGCAAACAGCAGCTCCGGACTTTGATTTGTCCAGCCGTTCACAAACCAGGTACGCAAACAGGCGTCCCGGACCTAACTCAGGTGAAATCGTTCGCATACTGGGTAAGCAAACAAAGTTCCCGAACCTTTACAGGTAAAACTGTTCGCTTACTAGGTACACAAACAAAGTTCTCGGACCTTAATTATACCAAAATAGTTCGCACACTAGGTACACATACTGTGTTGTATCCAGACATGGTTAATTATTCTAAACTCCCATTTCAATCATTGAAACATCCTTAGAAGACAACAATGGCTATCTCACACAAACCATTAGCTTCAAGTTATTTTCAAGTGATCGAATGATCAATACGAAACTTTCTTAGTCGACATCAAATGATTTTCTCACACAAATCATGTAAGATGTTTCAAGGCAATTTTCACATGATCATCTTTTGACTTAATATTTAGTTTCCAATAAATAAATTGTCTCCAACTAAACTCGTCAAGAATATGATGAACATAGTTAAAGCAAAAAGCTTCCAACACATATTTTAAGAAATAGACAAGCGAGATAAACTTGGCTTGAAATATCAAATGTGTATAATATAAAAGTATATATAGATATACGACTTAGACTCATTCGAATATAGAATAGAATAGACTTTTTGAGTGATAGATAAGTTTTAGTCTCCACATACCTTTTGTTGATGAAGTTCCTCCAAGCTCTCTACAGTAGATCTTCGTCTTCAATTGGTGAATGCCATGAAGTCGAAATCTCAACTACACATTCTATCTGTTTATGGGTGAAACTACTCCTGCAGAATTTGGTAATTTGGGGTGTGGATGAGGAATGAATTCAAACCTTAAACAAATGCACTGCGCGGTGAGTGCTTGTAGATTCGAGAGATCAATCTGTGCAAGTCCGGCCTAAACCAAGAAATGGCCGTTCCAGACTTGTTTCGGTCACAAAGTGAAGGAGATGGGGTTGATCTTAGGGAGGGAAGCGAAGAAGGTGTTGAGATTGTGAAGGTGTAGGCTTGCTTATGACTTGTAACAGGGAAGTGAACAAGCTTACGATTGGTGTAAACAAGCTCTGATGTTTTCTTGTTGTTGTTTCCCTCTGTTGTTCTCCCGTTGTCTGGAAATAGGGCGGAGAACCTATTTATACAAGTCACTGAGTCTTATTCACGTCTCTCGTGGGAAGTGGAGGAAGTGGAGTGATGGAGTAGTGGAGTTGTGTGTTGGTGATACACGACCAGCCTTGCCCACTTCTCCTGTTCATCTCTAACCGTCCATGACTTCCTAACACGTTCTTGTGATGGCGCGTTGCACGCCGCACGCCGTAAACCGAGACCAATACCCCAGTATGTACCCCCATTTTGTGACGTGATTGATAAACTGGAATGTGTGGATTGTGGATCCACGAAAGATAGCATGTAATCTTTGAATTGAATAACTGCGTCATTAAGGAAGTCGATACTTGTGAAGTATCGTGTGTATTTTATATGAGTCTTGCATCATGGTGTGGTAAAGTGATAGGTAATGACGCCTCACTGACCAACTAACTCCTGACCAGGGTTGTATAACCAGGCTGGTGAAGTTGGACGGATGAGATGATCTTTGAGACACTCATATGCGACCGTTAATGAAATTAGGGTTTTGAAGAGGCGCGCAAGCATCACTCTTCAGCTTGGTCGAAACCAAGCATTGGAAGGATTTCGGAGAGGACCGACAAGGCGTGCATGTAGATGGCATGCCGGTGTACACGTCCATGTCTCACTGTCCCATGAAGGTGCGATCTAGGCCACTCAATTTAACTTAGGCAAAAAGGAGTGGTTGAGATCGATTTTGCAATAGGAATTTGATGCCGCAAAGGCCGCGCACCATGCTCTTTTCGGCGCGCGTTCCAAGACGACCTAACTTGGTCGGTCTTGGCCGATTGGTTTGACGTGAAGATGGGGCGCAGGCTGGTGTAGAATACACCGTATTTACTATCTAGAGTTTACGCCTGAATATTTTACGCTTGTTTTGAGTTTTGTAGCTACTTTGGAGTCGCAGAATGGGTTGAAGAGGAAAAGAAGAAGAATCAAGGGCGAAGATTATCCCATTAAAACGTGATCCGAGCCACCCAAATCGATCCGGATCCAAACCCGAAACCAAATCCACCCCAGACTTTCATTACAACCCTAAACTCGGAAATTCATTATTTTCAATCATTTTTCCACCGAAAAGAGAAGAAGTTTCTTTGTAAAATCGAGCTCGCGTTGTTCAAATCGATGTGGGTTTGCTCAATCGAGAGACAAGGAAGGAGTTTCACCGATGTTGAGAATGGTTTCGTTGATGGAGTAGATCGAGGGAGGCGTGGCCACGCTAGTTTGGGCCATTTGAGTGGTGATGCCTGCATTAATTGACTAGGTATGAGAATGGCTGAGCTGTTGTGTTTGTGAAGCATTGCAAAGTTAGCTGCAATTGTAAAAGTTTTGATCCGAAGGCGGGCACTAATAGGCAGTGAAGTTAGAGATGAATTTGAGGTTGGTGCTTATTGCAATGGATTGAATGGTTTTGGATTAACCATGGCATGATATTTTGCCTTGGCCGAACACATGAGGAGGTAGATGGGTCGAATATTCCTTAACAGCGTTACGGGTCATGGTTTTCATGCTGGAATTTTATGGACTTCTTTCATGGGTGTGAAGACTTGGGCTAGGAATTGGATGGAGAATGGACTCAAATTTGGAAAGAGAAGGTGGAAGAGTTGAGAAAAGCTTGGAATTGGAAATTGAATTGCAAAGGAAAAGGACCCTCCTATAAATAGAGAAGTTTTCTACAACTTCTACACACCTCTCTACACCTCTCTACACCTCTCTACACACACATCACTTGTGTTTTTGCTTGCTTTTCTAAGATTTTTTTAATTACTTATGTGAATTTGGATGAAGATGGAACGTTCTCATTTGATGTTTTTAATTCTATCTTGAGATTTTTCAAAACTAATAGGAGTGATCCTAATTTTTGGGTTTCTAAATTAATTTGTTAATTGAATATCTAGTATAAGTTAGGGAATACGTGCGCCATCTCTTGTTTGGGCTTAATGACAATTTTGTCAAGGTGGTTCTTTTGAATAGAACCAAACATGGTTGGTTTTGACCGATTGGTCAAGTGATCTTCTCTCTTATTGCTTTCAACTTTATCTTTTAATTGTTTTGTTTATTTTCTTTTTGCGGGCCCTAGAACGTGGGTGATCGTGTTGACATGCCGAACACATGAGGAGGTAGATCATAAATCTTAGTGGGCCTTTGAATCTACATCTGATGCTCAAAACCCTCCATCTCTTGTTTCAATTTTGTCACGACCAAACATACCTGGTCAAGTGAAGATGGATGGCCTTTGAATCTACATCTACACCCTCCATCGAAGTGTTGAGATGGGCTTTGCAACACATGTAATATGCCGCAAACCCTAATTTAGGGTTTTCCGTCCATAATGCTTGGTATGAACGGTTTCTTGGCAAGCTAGGCCAATGACCGACCATGCGGGGTCGGCCGTGGGTATTCCATACCGCTGGGGGTGATGGAATTGATCCGGGGTCATCCAATCATGCTTATGGAGTTGGATGACTGCGATCGAATCATATCCGGACCGATACGGTCGGTCCGGATGCTCAATCGGGCTAGTATAACACACCGAGAGGGCTCAATCGGGCTAGTATAACACACCGAGAGTCGCCATACGGGTATTTCGTACATGGTTTCATTATAGTGCTTGGAGGTTCGTGTTACTCTGTAAGAGTAACACTCAGTCGTCATGCCACACTGATAATGAGTACTGGAAATACAAGGCTGATTAGAAATTCACAGGATGGGATTGTTGCCACATGCTCCATTCTTGGTGAATTAAGTGAGGGAGTATCCAACACTTATTAATGGCTTTATCTTTTACAAGATGTCAGCGCATAATTTTTTCCGGTTTTTACAATTTTAACCTCAAATGAAAACCCACCATCAACATTAAGTCCCATGCCTACCACACAATGGTTACACTATTGTGGGGTAGGCATAAGATGGTGACTTGTGATTAAAGATAAAACTTTATGAGACAAAGTTAGATGTTACCAGGAGAGACGAGTCATCCTGTCCTTGGAGTATGTCACGTTCAAAAGGCATCTAGGAGAGCATTCCCCTAGTATGATGTCGGTCTTGCATGCTTCGGTCGACCTTGCTATGTCTGCTTCGGTCGAGGGCCCACTCCGTGCTTGCTCCGTTTGAATGTCGGTCTTGCCAGATCGACCTTGTTATGCCTGATTAGGTCGAGGGGCTATTGCTCCTGCTTCGCTCGATCGTGGGGTTGTGCCTAATCGACGGACTCGCTGCGCTAACCGCTTCGTTTGTGGGGCTACTGCGCCTGTTTGATCGAACGTGGGCTTGAATTTCGTGAACATGATTCCCATGACATAAGAGAACCGTGTTGTGCAAATAAATATGGTCCCGCCATATATGCTTGATTGAACGTGGGTCCCATATCGTGTATGCCTGACTGAATGTCACCTTTATACCAGCCTCGTGCCCTTGACCAACACCGGTCTTGAAACTTAAGCAATACCGGACTTGTGACTTGATCAATACCAGACTTGAAGCTTGAGCAATACCGGACTTGAAGCTTGAGTAGTACCGGACTTGTGACTTGATCAATACCAGACTTGAAGCTTGACCAATACCAGACTTGAAACTTGAGTGATACCGGTCTCGTCACTTGATCAATACCTGACTTGAAGCTTGAGCAATACTGTACTTATGACTCGATCAACACCGGACTTGAAACTTGAGTGATACCTGTGACTTGATCAATACCGGTCTTGAGACTTGATCAACACCGGACTTGTGACTTGATCAACACCGGTGTTTGGACCCAATACCAGCCTTGTGTACTCCAAAGTGAATGTGTGTTCTGTCGTGTGTGACTACACATCTCACGCGTTTTTATACAAGTACTGCTCCTGTATTTTATTGTAGAATGAAGAAAAGAACTCATGTTGAGATGTCTTCTGGGGATAATGTTGGTGCCAAGTTAGGAGGTGTTGAAAGCTTCAAAGATATGCCGAACATTGATGATGAGTTGTTCATCGCGCCCTTGAAAATATCCGTACCACAGGATAACCCTCCTCCTATCGACTTCAGGGTTTTTCATGCTCCGCTGGGTCCTCATGAAGGATGGATGAGACATATGTTGAGCAATGAGTACATCAAAGATAACTTGACCAGAGCGCAGATTATTGATGTAGCTTGAGTGTTGAAACGACTCGAGAGGATGTTAAAGTGGCTTCTGGTGCGAACATTGAGGTGGATCCTTGAGAGAGTGTTGAAGCAGGATTCTGAAGCGAACGTGGGTCCCAGAGAGAGCATTGAGGCGGCTCTTGAATAGACCATTGAGGCAGCTTCTGCTGGAGGGAACATTGAAGTGGCTTCCTCTCCAGTTCGATTTACCCTTGCGAATTCCATGATTCTTGACTGACCATCTTTCTCGTGTTGAAGAAGTCCTTGACTAATGGTGAAGTAACTTCATGTTGAGCCTCAGTCCCCAAGCGTGGCTTATATGGTTTGTTCGTAGTGGTTGTTGTCGAGCCAGGTATGGAATATCTTGGACGTTGTTTCATCATTACGGGAGTCGTGCATGTGGTACTAGAGTTGGAGTTGGCAGACGCGCATGATGTTGTATCTCGGTAGTTTTCCTCTTGGTGCTTCAGGGAACTGCTTGCAGAAGGCTGAAGGTTGTATCGCCTGTTGGTGAGATATATGCCCCTACGAACATCATGAGGCTCTTCATTACCGGCAGGCCTGGTTCTTTATATCAGGGCATATGTTGTTGTAGATGAGCGTTCAACGGCTCAGAGGATGACCAAAAGCGCAGATTCTCCAATATAACATGATAGACATGTGACCACCGTATCGATAAAGTGACTCGCCCGAATCTTGTTCGACCACCGCTCGATAGAGTGACTCGCCGGATCTTGCTCGATATGACGCGTGGACATCGTTATCTTCTTGAGGATGTTCCCTTGAGGTATCGACTCCAGTGGAAGATTGCCAGAGCGTTGATACGTTGCACCGGCATTCTTTAAACTAAACGGCAGTATGGTATAATAAAAATTTATGAGAGGAGTTCGAAAAGCTATCTTACTTGCATCATGCTCGTACATCCTTATTTGGTTGTAGACGCTACATCCATCCATGGAGGAGAACATGCCGTGTCCGCTGGTTGCATCTACTAACATGTCGATGTTAGGTAGAGGAGGATCGTTTTTGGAGCAACACCTGTTCAAGTCTTTGAAGTCTATTCAGCACCTGATCCATCCATTTTCCTCGTGTCTGAACTACAACTGTTTAACCGACTTGGATCCAGGTATGACATGTAGATGATGGGTGACCAATTTTCATCTAAATCCGACATTTCTTCATATCTCCAAGCGAATATGTCCTGGTACTCTTTGAGAAGTTCCATGAGCTTCATGCGTTTATCCGTACACAAGGTTGAGCTGGTGGAGATAGGCCTAGGAGATTCCAACGATTTCAATCTCATCAGTTGTGGAGTTGGTGCCATCTTGCAGCTGTTGTGGAGCATCTAACACTTGTTCTTGTGGTTCGTTCTTTGTTGTAGCATTCCATTGGGTGGAGAGATCGGGTAACAGTCTCCCTCGCTAATTGATAATGGCAAGTGTCGGTATACCATTTTCCCTTTTGGTCACGACTCGCCACAAAAGTTCGTTCCCTCTTCGTGGGTCGTGGCTTCACAGGATGGAGAAGAATGCTTCGTCAGCAAAGATGCATCGTGGGTTTTAGCCCTCAATGATGTAAGCTGGTCTTCTTCCTGAATTGACGCCCACGTGGGGAGTGGGACGCAACGAACTTGTATGATTCTTTCCGCGGAGCTTCTTTTGGCTCGAACAGTTCCACTCCGCATATTGGTGCATACGGAGACAATGATGCAGGAATACGGATGACTTCCTCATTTAGCATGGTCTTCAGGCACCGCATGTGTTGGTCTGGTTTCCTTCGAAGTCCGTCATCGCGGTGGGCTGCCGTACAATCTTGCATGGGCTAACCTTGGCTGTCCTGAGATTCTTGAGAGTAATCACATTCGAAGATGCTCTTGTGTCGACGAGGGCCCTCCTGAACTCTGAAACCTTGATGCGTGCGGTAACATGTAGGGCCCGGTTGTGACCTTCATCTGCCATCATGTTGTCTTCTGTGAATGTAACATTATTTAAAGATGTTTTCGATGCAGTTAAAACTTCTGGACGAGAAGGAGTCAGGTGTACGTCCAGAGCTATTTTATTGACTGCATCAAACGTCTCTGCTCGTTGATTCTTCGAGAGGTGCAAGAGTTCACACAAGTTTTCCACTAGAGATGCCGCTTCCTGATCCACCGGTCTCTGGTTCGTAGTGAAACTATTGACTTGAGGAGGATCGTTGTGAGGATCAGTCCCCAGTGTAGGAGTCTCCATGACAGATGCGCTCATATCTGATGTCGCTTCTTTGATCAGGTCCATGTAGGTCCGCGCCGCTGAAGTACCTTTTCCGGTGCGTTGAATGCGTTCCTTTTTTGCTCCAGGGGCTGTCACGGCTCTTGTGGAAATCGATCAGTTAATATCTTAAGAAAAGTGAGTACCTCTTTCTGAGTTGCGGCCATATCCGTTTGAGTCTTAGCAAGAACTTCCGCTTCTCCATCAAGTCCGCAATGGTAATGGGGGATGGTCCTCCTCTCGTCCCTCCGGCTCCTCATCCTGATGAAGGAGTGGAAGTTGTTGCCCTGGTGACTACCAGAGGTGTTACACTTGATGAGATGCCAGGATTTGCGGCTGCTCTGGCTCTGGTGATGGGAGGTGTTGTAATATCACTGCTGAGTGATCGAATTGAACGTTCCCATCCTCTGTACTCACGTGTTCCTTGATTGATCTCTCATTCCTCAAGCATTTATTTACGGCTTCGACAAGGGTCTTGAGATATAAATCTTCCCAAGCAGGATCCGTAAGCTGCGGGCTCCATTTCTTTATCCGGTAGACGTTGTGGTACCCGGACAAGTCTTTTCCTCTGTGGAGTTGCCTCGAGTCTTCGTTGTCGGGCTGGACCATGTTGTTCGTCTCTCCTGAGTCCCCGTGATTACGCGCTCTTTCGCATCTCCTTTGGTAAAGGTGTGACTCCTGACTAAGGATCCAGCGTTTCTTGCACTGTTTGAGTAGATGTATGCCGACCCTTCTTGTAATTGCGTCGTTATATCATTCAAAAGGCGGAATGTCTCGCTCTGTCTTCTAGCGATACCGGCTTGATTTGCCAAGACATCCTCCAGCATTCTAGCTACACTTCCCATGATATCTGAACCACCTGTGGTCTTCGAGTGAGGATACATCGCGAGATGAAAACCGAAGAATTGAGAATTCAATTTTTGTAACCGAGAGATCAACCTCCCACTGTGGTCGCCAATTATTTATGGGTGAAAACTACTCCTGCAGAATTTGGTAATTTGGGGTGTGGATGAGGAATGAATTTAAACCTTAAACAAATGCACTGCGCGGTGAGTGCTTGTAGATTCGAGAGATCAATCTGTGCAAGTCCGGCCTAAACCAAGAAATGGCCGTTCCCAGGACTTGTTTCGGTCACAAAGTGAAGGAGATGGGGTTGATCTTAGGGAGGGAAACGAAGAAGGTGTTGAGATTGTGAAGGTGTAGGCTTGCTTATGACTTGTAACAGGGAAGTGAACAAGCTTACGATTGGTGTAAACAAGCTCTGATGTTTTCTTGTTGTTGTTTCCCTCTGTTGTTCTCCCGTTGTCTGGAAATAGGGCGGAGAACCTATTTATACAAGTCACTGAGTCTTATTCACGTCTCTCGTGGGAAGTGGAGGAAGTGGAGTGATGGAGTAGTGGAGTTGTGTGTTGGTGATACACGACCAGCCTTGCCCACTTCTCATGTTCATCTCTAACCGTCCATGACTTCCTAACACGTTCTTGTGATGGCGCGTTGCACGCTGTAAACCGCCAGACCAATACCCCAGTATGTATCCCCAGGTTTGTGACATGATTGATAAACTGGAATGTGTGGATTGTGGATCCACGAAAGATAGCATGTAATCTTTGAATTGAATAACTGCGTCATTCAGAAGTCGATACTTGTGAAGTATCGTGTGTATTTTATGTGCAGTCTTGCATCATGGTATGGTAAAGTGATAGGTAATGACGCCTCACTGACCAATTAACTCCTGACCAGGGTTGTATAACCAGGCTGGTGAAGTTGGACGGATGAGATGATCTTTGAGACACTCATCTGCGACCGTTAATGAAATTAGGGTTTTGAAGAGGCGCGCAAGAATCACTCTTCATCTTGGTCGAAACCAAGCATGGGAAGGATTTCGGAGAGGACCGACCGGGCGTGCATGTAGATGGAATGCCGGTGTACACGTCCATGTCTCACTGTCCCATGAAGGTGCGATCTAGGCCACTCAATTTGACCGGCAAAGAGGAGTGGTTGAGATCGATTTTGCAATAGGAATTTGATGCCGCAAAAGGCCGCGCACCATGCTCTTTTCCGGTAGCGTTCCAAGACGACCTAACTTGGTCGGTCTTGGCCGATTGGTTTGACGTGAAGATGGTAGGCTGGTGTTCACGCCTATACCTGAATATCCCATTAAAACGTGATCCGAGCCACCCAAATCGTCCGGTGAAGTTGAGCGGTCGAGATCAGTTTGTGGTTTGGGAGGCGTGGCCACGCTAGTTTGGGCGCACGTTTTGGATTAACCAGGCATGATATGCCTTGGCCGAACACATGAGGAGGTAGATGGGCCCACAGTGGTCATGCTGGTATGACCGGACCTGTTTAATCTAATCTGGGACCCTCCATTCGTGTCGGAGAAGATGGACGCTCATGATGCTCAAAACCATAATTTTGGGTTTCAAAGCCGTGCGCTATCTCTTGTTTGGGCGACAATTTTGTCACGACCAAACATGGTTGGTTTGATTTGACCGATTGGTCAAGTGTGTAGGCGGGCCCACGGTGATCGTGTTGACATGCTCTAGGCCCTTTGAATCTACATCTACACCCTCCATCTATACCTGCGAAGATGGATGGTTGAGACTGCTTTGCAACACGTGTAATATGCCGCAAACCCTAATTTAGGGTTTTCCGTCCATAATGCTTGGTATGAACGGTTTCTTGGCAAGCTAGGCCAATGACCGACCATGCGGGGTCGGCCGTGGGTATTCCATACCGCTTGGGGGTGATGGAATTGATGCGGGGTCATCCAATCATGCTTATGGAGTTGGATGATCTGCGATCGAATCATATCCGACCGATACGGTCGATCTGGATGCTCAATCGGGCTAGTATAACACACCGAGAGGGCTCAATCGGGCTAGTATAACACACCGAGAGTCGGCTGTCGGGTATTTCGTACATGGTTTCATTATAGTGCTTGGAGGTTCGTGTTACTCGTAAGAGTAACACTCGATCATCATGCCACACCGATAATGAGTACCGGAAATACAAAGGTGATTAGAAATTCACGAGGATGGGATTGTTGCCACATGCTCCAACCTGGAGGAATTTCATGTATTCACAGAATGGGATTGTTGCCACATGCTCCATTCTTGGTGAATTAAGTGAGGGAGTATCCAACACTTATTAATGGCTTTATCTTTTACAAGATGTCAGCGCATAATTTTTTCCGGTTTTTACAATTTTAACCTCAAATGAAAACCCACCATCAACACTATCATAATCCGAGACATAGCTATAAGTAGACTAGAAATCAAGTATATAGTTTTGATCAACTAAACTTGACAAACAAGATTGAGATAGAAACGCTTGCGAGTTTGACTGAGCAGTGCTCTAACAAGTTCGACCGAGCAGTGTTGTAAACACCTATACCTGCTTCAACCGCTACGGTTTTAAACTATATTGGGCCAGATCGGTTCGGTTTTGGTTCACATTATTGATCATTATAATGTGTTGCTTTTAAACCACCTACTAGGTTTGGATGAAATTAATCTTAAGTACAATGTTCCACTACTCTCTATAGTGATCCTCTTTAACTAACAAATTAATCATCATGATGTATCATATATTATAAAGGTGTATTTTCTATTATTAGCAGTAATACCTCTTAATCTAACGATTATAAAATTTGATGTGTTACCTAAGTCGTTGATTTCGGCCACGGATCGGTTTCCTCGATTTCGGTTCGGTTTTTCGGTTCTGACCAATTCTTATGCAACCCTAGCTGGGGCTCGTTATTTGTCTATGCCTATTTAAGTTGTTTTAAACTTTTCGTAGGAATTACAAGTAAATCTGGTTAAAATGGTGTTTGTGATTAAATCTGTCGATTTTGTTACTGAAAACACCTAAGAGATTTAATTAATTGGGCTACCTTGTTATTTGGTTATGGTAATCGCACCACCTAACAAACAGGTACGATAATGAAAGTTATTTCTTTTAAAATAATTTTTAACTGACGGACGGAAAAGTTGTCATAAAAACCGCATTAGCTGGGGATGCGAGGGGTTTTCCCATTGGCCTATTTATACTTCAATAATGCTACACGGATCGTCTCTAAATACTAAACAAAAACCGTGTACTCATATATGTGGGCACCATACCCTTTGGGATTAGCAGGTGGCCACTTTTGGGCAGCATCATGGGAAAGGTTTGTGAGTACACGGTTTTTATGTAGTCTACAGGGGTGGTCTATTAAGAATTTTTGTTTATACTTTTTTTTTCTTAACTTTCAAAGGTCATGTGGGACCCACCTAAAATTTTAGCTAGTGAAACAAATAAGAAAGAATCTTGTAGATACAGAAAAAATATTTGCCACGTGTACGACTACGAAGTAAGGAGAATCAATAAACAATACTCGTAAAGATATAATTACCAAATTTGGAGATAATGCATTTAATAGAGTGGCACAGGGGTCAAATCATCAGTCAGTAAACCTAGCGGAATTATTAGTGAAACGAGAAGTTGCAAAGTAGCATTGACAAAGAGATACAACCAAGTGTTGATGGTGGATTTTCATTTAAGGCTAAAATTGTAAAGGCCAAAATTATGCGCTAACATCTTGCAAAAGACCAAGCCATTAATAAGTGATGAATACTTCTTCACTTTACTAATTCACCTAAAATAGGGCATGTGGCAACAATCCCAGTATTCTGTGAATTAAATACACAAATTCATCAGGTTGGAGCATGTAGCAACAATCCCATATACCCTGTGAATTTGACATTATTAATTAATGCATGACCAGCCTCGTATTTCTGTACTCATTACCGGTGCGGCATGACGACTGAGTGTTGTTCTCAGCAGAGCAACACGAATCTCCAAGCATTAATAATAAAACATGTACGAAATACCCATACAGGATACAACTCTCGGTGTGTTATACTAGCCCGATTGAGCATGTTTGAACCTGAACTGACCATATCAGTCTCAGAAACGATCACGACCATCCAACCTCACCAGCATGATTGGATGGCTTAGATTAAATCCATGACCCCAAGCAGGTATTGGAATATTCACCACCAACCCAACGCGGGCCCGCATGGTCGGCCTCCCCAAAATGGTGGCATAGTTTGCCAAACCGTCCAAACCAAACCAGTATGGACGGAAAACCCTAAATTAGGGTTTGCGGCACATTACATGTATCGCAAAACAGTCTCAACCATCCATCTTCGCAGGCATAGATGGAGGTTGTAGATGTAGATTCAAAGGGCCCAGAGCATGTCAACACAAACACCGTGGGCCCGCCTACGTGCCTGACTGATCGGTCAGGACCAACTATGGTTGGTCGTCTTGATTCGTGCGTCCCAAACTGGGTATGACACACGGCCGACAAAACCTGATTAGGGTTTGTGTCGCGATCACGAGCGTCCCTTTTCTCCTGCTCGGATGACGGGTCCAGGAATAGACTAAGCAGGTCCGGTAAGTATCAACATGATCACTGCGGGCCCACCTATCTCCACACCCGGTCGGCCAAGATTAAACTTGGTTGTACACCTCGATTCGCACGCCCAAACCAGGCGTGGTCGCACCTCCTAATCGTGGCGATCTCGACCACTCAACTTCTCCGGACAAATTGAGTGGCTTAGATCACGTTTCTATGAGGCAATGAAGTACAGGCGTGAACACCAGCCTACCACCCACACGCCTAATCAATCGGCCGGGACCGACCAGGCTTGGTCGTCTTGAAACGCGCGCCCGAAGTGGGCATGATGCGCGGCTTTTGCGGCACCAGATTTCTGTTGCAAATCGATCTCAACCGCTCCTCTTTGCCGGTCAAATTGAGTGGCCTAGATCGCACCTTCATGAGTCAGTGAGGTACGGACGTGTACACCGGCATTCCGTCTACACGCATGCCCGGTCGGTCCTTTCCAAAATACCTCCCATGCTTGGTTTCGACCAAGCTGAAGAGTGATGCCTGCGCACCTCTTCAAAAGCCCTAAAACTTTATCAACGGTCGCAGATGAGTGTCACATATCATCTCGTCCGTCTAACTCTACCAGCTTGGTCAAACAGCCCTGGTTAGGAGTTAAGAGACCAGCAAGGCGTCACCACAATCACCGTCCCGCACTCTTCCACATGGAGTGATCGGTCAAGTCAGGGCTTACCTGTATAGCCTCCAAACGATCACTCGAAGATGGCTGGACATGATGCTATTTTAAGACGCTTAAATTCGTGACTTACTCCGGTAAGCCTTAAAAACAGCAATGCTTCATACATGCTTTGAATATACTCGATGCAGTACCTGCGTAGAATACACAAGAAATTTCACAAGTATCGACTTCCTAAATAATTTAGTTATTTAGTCTAGCATTACATGCTACTTTCTGTGGGTCCCACGATCCACACACTCGAGACATCAATCATGTCACAAACTGGGGGATACATATTTTGGGGTATTGGTCTGGCGGTTTACAGCGTGCAATGCGCCATCACAAGAACGTGTCAGGAAGTCATGGACGGTTAGAGATGACAGGAGAAGTGGGCAAGACTGGTCGTGTAACACCAACACACAAATCTACTACTCCAACTCTCCATTTCCTCCACTTCCCACGAGAGACGTGAATAAGGCTCAAATGACTTGTATAAATAGGTTCTCCTCCCTATTTCCAAAAAAGAACAGGAACAAGTCAAGACAAGACAGAAACCAAGTGTTAATACAAAACGTATTCAAACACTCAAAGCACGCTTGCATCAATCGTAAGCCTGCTCACCTTTCTGTTACAAGTCATAAACAAGCCTACACCTTCACAATCTCAACACTTTCTTCGCTTCCCTCCCTAAGATCAACCCCATCTCCTTCACTTTGTGACCGAAGCAAGTCTGGAACGGCCATTTCTTGGTTTAGGCCAGAGTTGTACAGATTGATTTCTCGAATCACAAGGACTCACCGCGCAGTGCATTTGTTTAGGGTTTAGATTCATTCCTCATCCACACACCCCAAATCACCAAATCCGGCAGGAATAGTTTTCACCCATAAACACCAAGATAAATTTCAGCCCTAGAAAATGATAAGTCACGAAGAGACATAGCGAAGAAGTTGGATATTCGGAAAAAATAAATTGTTATGCAAGAAAAGGAGACAACCATCCTAGTGCATCATCGGGGTTATCGCCGAAGAAGATAATTTTATCAGCCGAATCTTGAAGAAGCGAAGCAAAAACTAAGTTCACATGAAAAGTGTGAATGTCTGCGAAGTAAATAGTGAGTTGTACTCCACTTCAGTGAGTGTCTATATAAGGGGCAACATGACAATGTAAAAGGGATTGAGGAATTTTGCATTCTGAGAGATATATTTGGAGAGGAATTCTTGAGTGTTCTAAGTTAGGGTTTGGGCTTTAAACTTAACATTCAATACCATCATTTAATAAAATCATTTGTGTTATCTTTAATATGTCTTGAATATACTTTACTTTAGATTATTTTGTGTGTTGTTGAATTTCTTGCAGTTACATATTGGCGCATAAAACAGTTTGGAGGAGTAAGAGGGTTTACTCTCACATGAAGATCTTCAAAGAAAAATGATTTTAGTTCGAGTTTCATGATTTCCTGGTAATTTATTCGTTTTCCGTTATCTATTGACTTATTTTCACAAAGTATGGTTTTCTGTATCTTTTTATTTTTCACAAACTTTTAGAGTTTTCTTCATCTCTTACTCATAAGATCTGGAATACGTTAAGGATATAATTAAGTTTTGAGCATATTATCTTAAGAGGAACTTGATTTTGTTTTCGAATCGTGTTAAGTACTGAGAAGAGTGGTTTGATTATCATAAGTGATTTTTATTTATATTTGAGTCTTTTCAAAAGTTTGTAATTGTTGAGGGGTGAATATGAGTTTGGTCATACATGTCCTAGTCACAACAATGGCAACACCTTTTCCTAGAATAGTATGAGAGAGAGCTTGCTTTCTCTTGTACTATGTCCTTCCTTATATAGGCTTTTCCCAAAACCCTTCTTCACATGACATCATGACACATGTCATAGAAGCTTCCTTATTTACTATTATTGTCATTCCTCCTAACATGACCTTCTACTTCTCCATTAATTTCTTCCTCGCCCTTTCTACTTTATGGATATATCTTGTTGGACTTGGGCCTTAGTCCCCAAGTCCCCTATATTTCACGGTGGGCTTGAACTCCCCTTAGGGGCTCCCTAGCCCTGTTAAAGGGTAATATTTTTCATGTATCAACATTAGTCCCCTGACTATTAGGTTAATTGTCAAATAACCCGATAGTCACATGACTTCCTTTCGTGCGTCCCTCATGGAGACAAGAAAAGGGGGAGCCTCTTTATCATCCCTACGCTCACCACGACGATTAGTTTTCCCGCGACGTGTCAGAAGCCTTTTCAGTTTTCTTTCAGTTATTTCTATCTTTTGTAACTGCCACGTTCTTCTTCATAAGATCGCCTATATATACGCCAGTCAGATTACCCTTTCGTTGTCCTTTCTCCTTTTCTTTTCCTTAAATCTCACACACGGCGCCATGTCAAGTACTTCCTCCAGCAGTAGTTCGTCTGAGGAAGAGGAATCCGAAGAGGAAATGGGTATTGAAGCGGAGGAGGTCGAAGCCGTGGATCATGGAGAACTACAATTACCTCCACCCGCTGATAACGTGTCTTACATGATTGAGGAGATTACGCGGTCTGCTGTCCTGAAGCGCGCATTAAAACTAAGAGTTCTCCACAATAGCCGATATGTTCCTCCTGCGGATGACGTTCTCATTCCTCACCTTCTCAACCCCTCTGCCTTACCCATCCGCACCCGGATGACTCACGTATCCAGAGAAATGTTCTGAAAACCAGCCTGTGCATCAAACCGGTAGAATTATTGGGTCAAGGGTCATTGGTTCAACCGGTGGTTCAACCCGGGTTCACTGGGTCAAATGCTTAGCTTATTTAAGGGACCTAAATATCACAAATAAGAAGCACTAATACTTTATCATCATTTTCACTAACTCTGTATAGTTTATGCGGGGAAACCTAATTGTGCCTCCTCCTCATTACTGCCCATAAATTCTCTCTCTTCCTCTTTCACATTCTTTTCTCTTCCTCCTTTGTTACTGAAAACGTGTGATTAATTTGTATGCAGTACAACGTTAATTAGAGCATCATCGACCTGGGTCCTAGATAAAGATCTGCTCTTGTAAAGTTCATCTAATACTTGTATTGTTATAATTTGCATCAAAGATAGAAGAAAGAAAGATTTATTTATTTTTTTGAAGATTAACTTTAATATTCTCTCCATCTGTAATCTTAGGCTCATAATGAATTTTTTGTTTTTTTGTTTCAACTTTATGTCTTTTTGTGAATGATTTGTTGGATGAAGAAGAGTCAGAAGAATTCATCATCAAAAAAAGTTGTCTGATTTTAGATTTGGATTGTAAAATACTAGGTCGAACCATCTTTGGACCTTACTGAGTCGTATGGTTCGGCGAGCGGACCGCCCGGGTCTGCCGGGTTTAAAAAAATAGAATGGTTTTTAAATAAATTACTGGGTCATTGTTGATTCGGACCGGAAAAGCGACTGGTTCACGGGTTTACCGGGCCGATTTTTCATAACATTGATCCGGAGGCGGAAGAGCCAACCACCTTATCATTCAAGAAAGTTCCGCGCATGGCCATTCACTGTGATGATTACAGTCTTCCCACAATCGAGATCCGGTCCACTGCTGTGACACCTCCCATATGGCCACACTGGGTGTCTTACATTCTTTCCAACCCCGACTACACTGCCACTCTTCGTTCGGCGGGTATTAAAGAGGCTATAAACTCATATTGTCATCGAGAAATGATTATAATTAAGCGTGATGTGATACGACTCTGATGTCGTTGGGCGCCTCCTCTCCATACCCTTTTCTTTGCGTGGGAAGAGGCTATTATCGTCCTGGAAGATGTGGTCGCGCTCACGAGACTAACCGTTCATGGAACTCATCTTTATGACGAATAGGCTGTTTTTGAGGCTTTGAATGACGAGGACACGGATCTTTGGGGTTACCTACTGGATTACAAAGATGATTCTTTTAACGAGCAGGTGAGGAACGATCAGTTTCCGACAAAGTCAGGGAAGGAGGGCAAGTCTAAAACCGTTAATCAGAAAGAGAAAACAACTCCCTCGGTCAAAGGAAAATCCAAGGTAACTGAGGGCAAGAAAATTTCTTCACCGTGCCCAACAGGTAAGCGCTTACTCGCCAGTTCTTTTCGTGCTCATGAGGCGCTTCATGGTTCGACTGTTTCGCCCGCGCATAACGTTACTTATGATTTTGTCATTAAGCATCACAGGCGCGCCACTTTCCCTCTTAGGATTAAATACTGGGCTCCGAGGTTAGTTGGTAAGAAAGCAGAGCCTCCTCTTAGGAAAGAGAAGATACCTCGTGCCGAGTTGGAAGCCTTTATCTTGTTTTGGCTTTGTCATGATGTTTTCGAGTACAGTCCTCGTGATACTATAAAGAGAGAGCTTGTGCCCATGGCTATACTGATGTCACGCGGCATTTCTTTTTCTCTGGCCCCAATGTTTTTGGGGGGGCTTGTATCGTCATTTGGACTTGATTTTCCATGACATCCGTAGGGTAGATGCGACTCATGAGGTTGAGATTTTTATTCCTGCTTATTTTATGTAGACGTCGTCTTGGGAACATCTACCCGAGTATGCTCCGATCCTAATGTATTAGCGGTTCATCGTGAAGAGCAAGTTCAGCAGGCTGATGACACCCTTGGTACGAGTATTGCTACTTATAGGGAAGGTGACTAAGGGTGATGTAGCGAAGTTCATGGATGTAGCCAAAGACTTCGAACCTTTTCCCTATCATGACGATCGTTCTGGCCCGGCGCATTATGATTTTACAGCTCAACTGGAAGGCACGGATTTAGATTCGTCGTAAGCTTTGTCAGCGTCTGATTTCGACTCGGTGATGGCGGTCTTACCCGGTTATCTTCCTGGTTTTCACGCTGGTAAGTTTATGGCGATGTCTTATAACCCTGACCGCGCGGCTCGTCAAGTGGGGTTTGACCAAGAAGTTCCTCGCCCCTTTCTCCCTTTTTTTGATTCTGGAATTTCGACGATCCGTGCTAGTTTCGATCGTTTTGTATTCATGGGTCCAACTTGCTTGAGTGATTATGGGGTTAATTTTTTTTTCCAATAACCTATGTTAGAGCGCCCTCTAGCTATGACCGAGGCGGCTCATGACTATCGAGTTCACATTCGTGGTCGTGCACTGAATTTCGTCTTATGCGTGGCGGTGCCCCTCCTGCTCTGACTTATGAGGATTTCAGACTACTGCACGCGTCTGGTCGTGTTAAATTAAATGATGATGTGGCCGAGGACCATGGTCTCAAGTCAGGTACTAAGGATCGTCCATTAAAACCGTTAGTAATCATGGGATCTTACTGAGGGGCACCAGCCTATCCTAAAAAAAAGGGGGAAAACCTCCCTCCGTCAGAAAACCGGCTCCGCTTCGTATCCCAAGGCATGCCACCAGTTTTTCGATATATGTGTGTTTTCTGTTTGTATTTTCCTTTTCTCCCCATTTTCTTCTCCTCTACTTTTTTTGTGTTTTCCAAGCGCGAGTGTTGCGTTCTCAGGAAGCCCATTTATCTAATCATGTAGGGTGGAAGCCGCCTTCGTATTTGATCGAGGAGTATCTTAACATGCCCGAGTGTGATTGGTCTCCAAAGATTATTTCTAAAAAGGCTAGATGGGATGCGACAATATTGTCTGGCGCCCACGCTTGTTCCTCTGTCGATGCTTCGCCTATGTTTCCTATGCAGGCCCAGCGGGGTGCTGATGGCAATTTGTCACAGGCTCAGCAAGATGATGGTGGTAGTCCGACTCCTTCATTGATGGATCATATACAGGGTCTTGGTGTTAAATTTTGAAAGGGCGCTGGATGGGTATCCACGCGTTTGCATGTATCGTCGGTGAACCATTTACTAGCAGAGAATGTTCGTATTAGGGGTCAGGCTCTGGAGTCCCCCAGTGATGTGTTGAATTCGATGAGTCCTACCGGGTCGACTCGTTCGGTTTTCGGTGGATCTTCTGCTCAAGTGGCACCTCAGTCGAATTTCCCCGAAGGTGACTGCTTATTCTCTATCTCACATGTGTCTCGTTATTTAATTCGTGGCGACCTTTGTTTTTGCTCTATTTGCACGTCTGATAGGTGTAGAATACACCCTATTTACTATCTATTGTTTATGCTTTCTCTGCTATGTTTTCTTGTAAATTATGTACTTTACGCGTGTTTTTGAGTTATTAGGTACTCTTGAGTCATACGGAGAAAAAGAAGAAGAAATCGCCCAATTTGAGCTAGAAGTGCAAAAAGGACATTTTACATGCAAGTGATATATGGAGCTGACCCAAGGTTAAGGGACAACTCTCTTTTGGAGAAGTATTAAAAGACGACCAGCAAATGTTAAGGGGCTGCCAGATGGTTAGCCCTTAGCAAGGTGACCGAATACTGAATAACCAACCCTACTCTTATACCTTAAAATCGAGAGACTCATTCCTCTCATTCATAAATCCCACCTGAAATTGAGATAGAGAAGTTGGGAGAGAGGAAATAAAGGCGGTTGTTGCTATGAAGTTGTTGTCGATCTCAGAGAGGATTGAATGTTGATTTGAATCACAAATTAATGAAGAACATATGGGTTTATGGTTGAGTTGAGATGTAGAAATTATGGTGGGGATTTGAATCTGAGAAGAAGATCGAGAGAAATTGGAGATGAATCTGATATAATTTTTCGAGAAATAAAGAAGAAGATTACAGTAGAGATCTAACTCAGCCGTGAGAAGAATAGAGATGGGTTCTTGTCGCTGTTTGAAATCTGAGGACAGAATGGATGAATTAGGGTTTTAATGGCGATTGATGGATTTGATGGTAGGATTGAGATCGATTATTCCAGAAGAAGAAATTGATCGCAGAGAAGATGATAATGAAGATTGGGTTCGGTTTAGAAGATGGTACTGCTATTGTTGCTCAAATTACAAGATAGAGATGGGTTTGTGGTTATGAATCGAGTTGGTTGCAGTTGCAGTGAGGAGTTGGTGCTGTAATGGAATCAGAGATTAGGATGTGGTGGATGTGTAGTCTGCTGATATGGAGATGGAGTTGGAATCGATGATGGGAATGATTTACAGGTCTCTTGAGTTGTTAATGTGAGCAGCTGCTGTTGGTGGTTCGGATTCAGGAAGAACATTTGTTGGTGTGGTTTGTCGATTTAGGAAATGAAGAACAAAGCAGCATGAGTTGATATCAAGGATAATGTGTATGAATGATTGCAAGGAATGTTAGATGTATGCTAGGTTCTTAACAGGTATGAAGACAAGAAGTAATGGCCTGAACTTGGCCTGAGAAAGTACTGAAAATAAACGGAACTCGGCGAAATTTCTACTCCAGTGAGTCAACTCGTACCGCCGATCAACGATCCAAAGAACGGTCCAACTCACCTGAATAAGACCGATTAGCCGAGTAAGATCTTCGACTCGGTGTCTGAATACCCTCCTCTTTGACCCGGTGGACTAACTGAAGACCGTCTTGACTGTTACATTTGACGCTGGACTGACGGAATGTTCTGTTAACTATAAGAACTTTCAGGTGATCGACAGACACTATCCGATGCCGTTTTCTGGCCGGATTCCGGTGATCCCAGTAATTTTCCGGCGGACCAATATGTGCAGAATTTTGTGAAGAGTATTCTAGACTCATGGGTGTGAAGACTTGGGTTTGGAATTGGATGGAGAATTTGGCTCGAATTTGGAAAGAGAAGATGGAAGATTTGAAAAAGACTTGGATTTGGAAGTTGAGCTACAAAGGGAAAGGGATTCTATTCCTTGGAAGATTTGGAGAGCAAATTGAAGCCTATAAATAGAGAAGTTCTCTACTTTTCTATACACTTCCACACCTTTTACACACACAACACTTGTGTTTTTGTTTGCTTTTCAAAATTCTTGTTTTAATTATTTGTGTGAACTTCAATAATTCTCCTTTTAATTATTTGTGTGAATTTCAAAAATATGAGTAGCTAATTTTCTTATTGATTTAAGATGAATTCCTAGTTCTTAACATATGATTTGAGTTTTGTTTTCAATTCTATTTTGAAGTTTTTCACATGATTATCGTTTGTTTTTACTAATAGGAATGTTTATACATTCATGGTTGTTTGATAGATTATTTAGAGTGCACGCTGAATTGATTTGTTAACTCAACCTAAATCTAGTATAAGTTAGGGAATATGTAATCGTTCTCGACACTTTACACAAGTAGAAAACACGAGACCTTGCGGAGGGATTCCGTGGAGCAATTGTGTGTAAAAACAACGCTAGAAAGTGGACCAAGCGAACCGAGTTTAAATACTAGTACTAAACCTAAATTCATAAATCTTAATGCGTTCGGGGAATTACATCTTGTAAGCGAACCTCAAGGTGGTTCTTTTGAATAGAATCTGATAACTAAGCGGACCTGTTACTCAGTGAAACGAGGAGTTTTGGGGTTAGCTAAGCGAACCTGCTATCCTACGGTTGGTGATAATCTGTGACTAATAACATGTGGATGAAAAACATAACTTGAATCATTGTTTTGCAACGAAGAATGATCCCTTGATCTTGTATCTCTTATTGATTTCAACTTTATCTTTGAATTGCTTTGTTTATTTTCTTTTGCTTTATAAAACAAACCCCCCTTTTTGTGACAATAAAACAACTAAAAACTCTTGCTCCTCGTGGGAACGAACTTAACTACCACCATATTACTTGTTAATTGAGTGGGAAAATATTCACTAATTTGTTGTGGTTACGACACGCATCAAATTTTGGCGTCGCTGCCGGGGAGCAGCGGATGATTTTAGTTGTTTTTATTTTTCTTTTTGCTTTATTCTTGCTTTGTTAGATTCTATATCGTATCTAACTTAGTTTCTGAGAATCTTATTTCAGGTACCAGTTTTCCATGTACGGTGGACAAGAGCAAGCATATTACAATAATCAATACGGTTTTCAACCTCAACATTATGGCAACTTCCAACCTTCCTTAGGATACAGACTTTATGGATATTCTCATACATATCAACAACCTTATGACGGGTATGTAAGTGAACAATCACTAGGAGGGGAGGATAGTTATGCTTCTAAATCTATGCGAGATCTCCTTGGTGCAAGGCAACCTAGTTTGAGGGAACTTGAGAGAAGGTTTTATAAATTGATCGATGAAGGCCTAACATCGGATGAAGAAATTCTTGAAGCTAAAAGAGCTTTAAGAATGGAGCGTGAAAAACGTTATTATATGGGTTACGATGATGATTTTTAACCTTATGAAAATTATTGTAACAAGGATAAAGTTATTCCAACTCCGGATCATAATAACGATCCTTCGCCTATTCAAAAGAAGGAGATTGGGTGTGACGTACCTATTGTTATAAACGGTGTAACACCCTCACAAGAAGATCTTACAATTTATACCGACGAGAATCATTTTAGTGAATGGCCCGATTCCGATGATGAGAATGTTGAAGAGATGATGCTAGAGGATAAAACCAAATTGATTGATTTTGTGGAAGACCCAATTGAACTTGCCAATGATTTTAATGATGCCAAGACTTTGGTTAAGGTAGTCAATAACGACGAATGGTTTCAAGATTTGATAGAGGACCACGATATGCAAGAGGTAAGTAATTCACATGAATTCTCTAAGGATGAAGAGGATTCCGCAAAACAAGAGATTGTGCAAGATTTGTCTAACCCTTTGCATATTGATTCTTCTCCTTTACCTCATATTGGTTTGAATGTATGTGCTTCAAAAGTATTTATGGATGACTTTGTTTCTAGATATCCACCATTGGAAACACTTGATTCTAACACTATGCATGTTTGCCAAGAGGAATACATGGAAGTTCCCAAATTTTATGTTCTTTATACCCTTCCGAGTGTGGACAAGAATAAGTGTGGGGGAGATTTCTATCGAGCGATAACATTATTATTATTTTCTTGTGCTAACATTTGTATGGAGTTATTGTTTGCAAAACAGGTATTATGGGTGGATCCCCAAATTTTCCGATTGTTAGTATATGGGGAATGAATCTTACAAGAGCCAAGTCGGGCCGTCGACTTTAAAACAAGCGCTTCATGGGAGGCAACCCATAGGTTTTGTATTTCTTATCCTTTTGCTTTTTGTTATTTCTTTTTCTTGTTCCATATCATGTTAAAATTTCCCAACTTGACTTTACTAGGAGGATTCAATTACATTGAGGACAATGTAAGGTTTAAGTGTGGGGGAGTGGTTAAGCATGTATTTTAAAAAAAAAAAAATTTACATAAAACCTCCAACTTGTAGAGATTTTAGAGTCACTAGCATACTTCTAGGTATGTTTACATAGAGAATTCTGACCGACATAACTGAACTTGGAAGTGTTAGGGAACTACATTCGGATTTCTTGCTTGTTAGAGTGTTAAATAATGGATTTAATCATGTCGGTGGTGCAAATTAGGAGCAGGGAGAAATGCATTATTAGAGTTGCTAATCAATCATTAGTGGAGACTACCCGTATTTATATCATGTGAGGCACCGACCAAATATTCTTTGTAGCTGACTAAAGAGCTTTCTTTTGAGTGTGTGTCACCGTACATTAATTTCGGGTAGAATGGTGAGCTACCCAACCTCCCACCAATAGAAGCACTACTCTTTGATCTCTTGAGTGTTAATTTTGTCAATCATGAGGGTGACGTCTATAGATGAAAGCCTCCTTCTTGTAGTTCGATTTGCAGTTAGCACCATTCTCTCCACAACAACGGGTCCATAGAAACACCATCATCATCAACAAGGAGCGACATAAAAATCTACAAGGAAAGTTGAAGACGTTCAAGGTTTACAAGCAACAGAACGAGAAAAAGAGTAAATTTCAAATTTAAGTAAAGCAACATACAAAGAGCAGATTTTTACATATATGTTGAGAACTTACAATACAATGAGGTAATTCTATATCCAAGTATGAAGACTTATTTACGAGAGAAAAGAGAATCAAAAGGTGAGAATTGTTTAAGTTTATGATTTCGAGACGATACAAGTTGTGAAGAATTAAGCGGTAAAATACTTCTCCCACGGCCACAGTTTGTTTTATTTTCACTTTGTTTTGTATTTTATTTCTTTTGTCTCCGGAAAAAAAAATTGAAAAAAAAAAAGAAAAAAAAAACGAGACAAGAGAAAAATTTATCATTGTTTTTATTTGTATTTAATAAGCCGTGGGGAAGGAAAATATATAAGGAAGTTTGAAGCGACAAGGATTTAAGGTAAAGAGTTACAAATTGTTAAGGATTTACGAAATTCGAGAGTTTATCATCAAAAGTTGAAGCCGAAGACGAGGAGCGGAAGACATTTCTATTGGATGCCGTGAGAGTGGTGTTATCATAATTGACGATCGGATGTGAAGGTGAGTAAGTAATCTCATCCTCGATAATAGTGGTTGATTTCCTTTCTTATAGATCGTCAGAAAAATGGTTTTTCAAAATGTTAAAAGATGTGGGTTTTAAAAAAATTCGGAAGTTTCCTTCCCACCATTCAACGTGTTGCAGGAATTCTCTCTTTATTCCTACCTGCACACATGTAAGACCCATAAAAAAGCCGTCTTTTTGAGTGCAATTATCATAAAATCCTTTTTGGTGAGGCAGAAGTCGAGGCGAAATGCTTATTGATCGTTTCTCAAACACGCGTTCTCTCATTAAGGTGTGGTTATTTCTCACTCAACATTTAAGAATGAGAATATGTTCTTTAGTATTTCTAACTTCTTATTACTAGCATGCAGAAACTCTATGTCCTCATAGCTCTTTGGATGCTTGGGACGCTGAAACGCTTTGAAGTTGTAAGTTTTAGTTTGATTTGCTCGAGGACTAGCAAAGTCTAAGTGAGGGGAAATTTGATAGGTGTAGAATACACCCTATTTACTATCTATTGTTTATGCTTTCTCTACTATGTTTTCTTGTAAATTATGTACTTTACGCGTGTTTTTGAGTTATTAGGTACTCTGGAGTCATACGGAGAAAAAGAAGAAGAAATCGCTCAGTTTGAGCTAGAAGTGCAAAAAGGTCATTTTACAGGCAAGTGATATATGGAGCTGACCCAAGGTTAAGGGACAACTCTCTTTTGGATAAGTATTAAAAAACAGCCAACAAATGTTAAGGGGCTGCCAGATGGTTAGCCCTTAGCAAGGTGACCGGATACTAAATAACCAACCCTACTCTTATACCTTAAAATCGAGAGACTCATTCCTCTCATTCATAAATCCCACCTGAAATTGAGATAGAGAAGTTGGGAGAGAGGAAATAAAGGCGGCTGTTGCTATGAAGTTGTTGTCGATCTCAGAGAGGATTGAATGTTGATTTGAATCACAAATTAATGAAGAACATATGGGTTTATGGTTGAGTTGAGATGTAGAAATTATGGTGGGGATTTGAATCTGAGAAGAAGATCGAGAGAAATTGGAGATGAATCTGATACAGTTTTTCGATAAATGAAGAAGAAGATTACAGTAGAGATCTAACTCAGCCGTGAGAAGAATAGAGATGGGTTCTTGTCGTTGTTTGAAATCTGAGGACAGAATGGATGAATTAGGGTTTTAATGGCGATTGATGGATTTGATGGTAGGATTGAGCTCGATTATTCCAGAAGAAGAAATTGATCGCAGAGAAGATGATAATGAAGATTGGGTTCGGTTTAGAAGATGGTACTGCTATTGTTGCTCAAATTACAAGATAGAGATGGGTTTGTGGTTATGAATCGAGTTGGTTGCAGTTGCAGTGAGGATTTGGTGATGTAATGGAATCGGAGATTAGGATGTGGTGGATGTGTATTCTGCTGATATGGAGATGGAGTTGGAATCGATGATGGGAATGATTTACAGGTCTCTTGAGTTGTTAATGTGAGCAGCTGTTGTTGGTGGTTCGGATTCAGGAAGAACATTTGTTGTTGTGGCTGTCGATTTAGGAAATGAAGAACAAAGAAGCATGAGTTGATATCAAGGATAATGTGTATGAATGATTGCAAGGAATGTTAGATGTATGTTAGGTTCTTAACAGGTATGAAGACAAGAAGTAATGGCCTGAACTTGGCCTGAGAAAGTACTGAAAATAAACGGAACTCGGCGAAATTTCTACTCCAGTGAGTCAACTCGTACCGCCGATCAACGATCCAGCAACCGGTCCAACTCAGCTGAATAAGACCAGTTAGCCGAGTAAGATGCTAACTCGGTGTCTGAATACCCTCCTCTTTGACCCGGTGGACTAACTGAAGACCGTCTTGACTGTTACATTTGACGGTGGACTGACGGAATGTTCTTTTAACTATAAGAACTTTCAGGTGATCGGCAGACACTATTCGGTGTCGTTTTCTGGCCGGATTCCGGTGATCCCTGTAATTTTCCGGCGGACCAAAATGTGCAGAATTTTGTGAAGAGTATTCTAGACTCATGGGTGTGAAGACTTGGGTTTAGAATTGGATGGAGAATTTGGCTCGAATTTGGAAAGAGAAGATGGAAGATTTGAAAAAGACTTGGATTTGGAAGTTTAGCTACAAAGGGAAAGGGATTCTATTACTTGGAAGATTTGGAGAGAAAATTGAAGCCTATAAATAGAGAAGTTATCTACTTTTCTATACACTTCCACACCTTTTACACACACAACACTTGTGTTTTTGTTTGCTTTTCAAAATTCTTCTTTTAATTATTTGTGTGAACTTCAAAAATTCTCCTTTTAATTATTTGTGTGAATTTCAAAAACATGAGTAGCTAATTTTCTTATTGATTGAGGATGAATTCCTAGTTCTTAACATATGATTTGAGTTTTGTTTTCAATTCTATCTTGAAGTTTTTCACATGATTATCGTTTGTTTTTACTAATAGGAATGTTTATACATTCATGGTTGTTTGACAGATTATTTAGAGTGCACGCTGAATTGATTTGTTAACTCAACCTAAATCTAGTATAAGTTAGGGAATATGTAATCGTTCTCGACACTTTACACAAGTAGAAAACACGAGACCTTGCGGAGGGATCCCGTGGAGCAATTGTGTGTAAAAACAACGCTAGAAAGTGGACCAAGCGAACCGAGTTTAAATACTAGTACTAAACCTAAATTCATAAATCTTAATGCGTTCGGGGAATTACATCTTGTAAGCGAACCTCAAGGTGGTTTTTTTGAATAGAATCTGATAACTAAGCGGACCTATTACTCAGTGAAACGAGGAGTTTTGGGGTTAGCTAAGCGAATCTGCTATCCTACGGTTGGTGATAATCTGTGACTAATAACATGTGGATGAAAAACATAACTTGAATCATTGTTTTGCAACGAAGAAGGATCCCTTGATCTTGTATCTCTTATTGATTTCAACTTTATCTTTGAATTGCTTTGTTTATTTTCTTTTGCTTTATAAAACAAACCCCCCTTTTTGTGACAATAAAACAACTAAAAACTCTTGCTCCTCATGGGAACGAACTTAACTACCACCATATTACTTGTTAATTGAGTGGAAAAATATTCACTAATTTGTTGTGGTTACGACACGCATCAACGTCTAAGTCTTTATTTATAGTGTTACATTTTATTTATTTTGTAGGTTCTTCAAGTGACTCCGCGTCCTCATATGGTTCATCGGCCTCTCGCTCAAATCCTCGTGATCCCTCTCCTGATCTTCCTATTTCCGAGGTTGGCTTCTCCTTCCCTCTCTCTTCTTTTTAGGGGATTGATGTTACGTTACTATTGTTTCTTACGTGTCCCGCTCTTCCCCATCTCTCGTTTTTTTAGAACATGGGTAATAAGCGTAAAGATTCTGTCAAGCAAGATTCCGCTAAGAATGATGGCTCTAGTAGTGTGGGTGGTGGTAAGCTGTGTTAATCTTGATGGGGGTGGATCTGTGAAGCGCGCCAGACTTGATGGGGATGGATCTATGTCTGTTGGTCAACGGGAAAGGCGCTCTGATGTTCCTGATTCGTTTTTGGTCCCTAAAGATGCTAGATTTCGTTTCTCGAAAGTGGTAGATGTTGTCGAGGTTGGTGTTGATTCGTCGACCTATAAACGGGTGCATGGCTTCTGGATGCCGTCTAATTTGGCTTCCACTTACATGGATATCGTGGAGCGGTGTGGTCATATGGTGAAGGAGGGCATCCTTGACATGCAGACGCTATGTTATATGAACAAAAATCTCCTCGAAGTGGCTGACCAACTTTCGTGGGTGAAGGATAGTCCTATTAGCGCTGGTGTGTTACAAGGGTGGGAGGCCCCTATTCGATCGACTCTTGTCCTTGGGTTTCCTGTGGAGTGGTTGAACGAGCTACTGGTTAAAGTGAAAGATCGAAGTTTTCCCCGCCTGCAGCTTCCAGGCCAGATCGCCCAGCTAGATGAAGAATTGGTGAAACTCTCCCAGGTGACTTCCGAGAAGAAAATAACGTTGAACCAGCTTTTTTATAGCGTGGCGCAGCAGGCGGAGACCGCTGAGAATGAAGTGCGTGTAGATCTTGATAGGAAGAAGCAGGAGTGGTCTGCGTTCCAGTCTATTTGATGTGTTCTGTTTTTATTCCTTCTTTCTGCACATTTCTCCTTTGTTTTGTTTGAACTATGTGACGTGTTTGGTTGTACCGTTTGATGACGCTTGTGGATACTTTGGATTTGTGCTTGTTGTTTTGAATGTTGATGTGTTTTTATTAGCTCAATTGTTGTTGGTTATCAAAAGGCGAGGGACCTCAAGCTAAAACTTTTCCTACCTATAAGTCCTTTCTACGAAAGTGATTGTCTATGGACTGAGTCGAGACAATACAACTAATCAGTTCACACTTCGTGTGATCGTCTATGGATACGATATCGAGACAATAGAACAACGAAGTATGTTTACTTGATACAAAGGTTCGGACTTAACCAAACACAATAGGATTGCTTATCAGGTAAATAGGAATTAACGTTTGTGTAATTTACTTTAATTATAATAAAACAAATTATAATGCGGAAATATAAAGTAAATGACACAGCAAGATTTTGTGAACGAGGAAACCGCAAATGCAGAAAAACCCCGGGATCTTGTCCAGAATTGAATACTCTCAGGATTAAGCCGCTACACAAAATTAAACCTAACTTCGTATAATTGAGACCAAGCAACTAAACCTATAGTTCACCTAGTTCCGTTTGTATTACCACGCCTCCAACTTATGAATAAGTCACGTACTTGGAACAATTCCTTTGGTTCGTATTCCAAACAGTAAAGGAACAACAAATCTGTTTGGTATCAACTCTCTTCAACCAAGTGATGTGAGTTAGACAAAGGCTCTTCTGTTTATCTTAACATAAACTCCTTCGTCGGGTTCTTAGATCTATCTTATTCTAAATTACCAAGTAATCGTTAAGATTTTGAATACTTTTAATCACAAAGAATTGTATTGATGACGATCTACACAACTAATCAATCCAATCTACCACACGGATAAACTGATTATAGTGGATCCTCTTCTACCGAAACAATTATTGTGCACACCAAAGATTATGAACCCCAAATAAAAAAACTTCAATATCTTCTTTGTCTTCAAATCTTCTTAGATATTCAATAAACACCTGCACACAATAACTTGAATCTCTTGTGATCAATCACACGTAAGTGAGTTAACAATGGATTATCACAAGATCGTCTTTAGCACTAACAACAGTCTAAAGATCCCTGTCGAAACTTCGATCTAGTTTGATTTAATCTTATATCAGAAGAGAAGATTCTCAAGCATAAATAAACTAGGTGAAATCAAAGTTCAACCACCGTTAGTCAATCAAATCAATCGAAAACAATAAGATAAACCGCAATTATCTAGTTTCCCACCAACGGTACTCGTAGAGGTTCTCAATCCCAAAGAAGACTTTAAATTGAGCGGTCGTAAGAGATTTCGCCTAATTAGGTTACTCTCCTCTCCGAATAGGCGGCTACACCAGTAACAACACAACCGAGGAAGTTTGCTATCACGAAGGATTAGTTTGCTAGAAATGCAAACTTCAAGTATTTATAGACAAGGAAGTTTGGACACCAAGGAATTTCCAAAATCGAAAATATTCTCAAAGATATTCAATACATTCCAAATTCGGTTTCCATAATTCCTGGAAATGCTTTATCCAAAATAATGATCGAAAATCTCTCTGGAAAATCTCAACTAGTAAATGCACATTACTAATTCTCGTTTTCCTAAAATAAAATTAACAAACTTAAATAAAAGATTCTTAACTTATTTATTTCAATCCTGGGATTTTCTTCCTGTAGCTATTAAGGAATAACTTTGAACAATAAAATATAAACATTACTGCACGTGTTCAAAGTATGCCGACATCCTTACTTTGTAAGTCCTCTTTCATAATTACAACCTTGAAACTGAGTTGCCACACTTCCAAACAAGTTTAGAATTGGTTCATCTGACTTTCAAGAACTATGCGATTGATTAAGAAACGCTCAATCACAAATCATGGGTTTAACGGTTCTACCAAAACAAGTTTCGGTTCTACCTCCATGTGAGTACTGTGCATAGTCACACTAGCTTTCCAAAATTCGGTTGACTAGGTACTAGGATCGGTTCCCCACATATATATGGTATCTAACTTATATGTGTTGCACATGTCCATAGGATTGGTTCCCCTTTGCCTAAAAACGTGTTGCACATGTTCACAGGATCGGTTCCCCTATCTGCTATAAACCTTGCTGCACCTTATACAAGGATCGATTCCCCTTTGTGATGTGTTGCACCTCTTCATAGGATCGGTTCCCCTTTACCCAGATTCGGTTCAACAAAACACAAACTCGATCATACCATCTCAGGTGATTACTGAATATCGGTTTCACTAATAAAAGTCATACCAATACATAAGTCAGGCCTTTGTGAATAGTTTTACCAAGAACACAAACAAGTCGTAAGCGGTTATACTAAATCACACATATTGGATGTTCACAAGATATGCAATGAATAACAATCCCAATAACGCCTGGCGATTTCCTTTTCGATTCATAAACAAGTTTATGAACTTACTTCCTTAAAACACATGTAAAATATTGTTTCCTAGGATGAAATCCTCACCTCATACCCATACATAATCACAATAGCATTCAAACGATTCTGTCGATGTCTTATCTACAAAGTTTAATGGTTAAGCAATAAACTTCATATTGTATTCCTTAATTCCTTAATACTATGTCTATCTAGAGTGTTCATGCTTTGCAGTTTTGTTTTCAATATGCACGACTTGAAAGATACGTTAGGGAATGAAACAGTTCAAGTCAAATATCACTAACCTCAAGTGGAAGGATGATGTTGTCGTTATAGCTTCTTACTTCTTCAAGTCTTCGCAATACTTGTAATGTCTCATGTCCTAATACTTTCAAGCTAACCTATACGAAGTTGACTCTAGTACATAATCAAGCGACACTTAAAATGAGTTTTGATTCACTAAAATATGACAATCAAACTTGACATACCAACGCTTGGTGGGTTCAATCGAGGTATTCTCTAACAATCTCCCCCTTTGTCAATTTTAGTGACAAAACTCTTGTGATCATATGGATAAAAAAATTACAAGAATTCATTACACATACGCTTGATTCCCGAATTCAACAGCACAATAACCTGCATTCATTCAATCCTTAAATGCCGTTGTTGACATTATAATAACAAAGCTAATACCCCCCCCTAAAGGTAAGATAGCTAGATTTCCTCAATCCTCGCGTCTTTGTTATACCAATCAATATGATATGATACTCCCCCTTAGTCTATGCTTTCACTCTTTCGTTAGATAAACGTTTAAGAACCAATGTTCTTTTCCTTAGTGATACCAATCAATATAAAATCAATACCAGTATCACTTGTTTACTCCATATATTTCTCCCCCTTTTTTTCATAAAATGACAAAGAAATGAAAAAATAAAGGACAACACGAAAAGAATCTTACAAATCTCAAAATAGACTTGTAAACCTATAGAGTTAAGCACGAGGGTTCCACATACCATTTTTGATAACCAATATCAAAACCGAAACTACAAAGTAATTTGTTTTGATTTGTTACCAAGGAAACAATTGCCCGAAGCAATTTTCCCAATTTAGTTAGCAAATCAAAAATCAACTAAGCACCTTAGTCCCTTTGCTAAACCGATTGTACAAATACAATCGCTTCATTCGATAAGACCAAAATAAAGATAACTCTATTTTTCTCATTAGGTTCTAATTATCCATATAACTTAGACCTTTCAATTTTAAACAAGACAAGTACTACGTTAGTTAACTAGCATTTCTTGTTAAGGCATTCGATTAGACTTGATTAATCGAAACCTCCACTTTGATAAGTCTAACTAAGATAAACTTAGTTTCTCTTATCCGGAATCGAATTGGACTAAACAACTCATCCCGTAAACCTTTTCTTTCGTTAAGCCATAAATAACTCATACAAACCAATCATAAATAAAATTGCAAAATTATTTTCCTCAACCGGAAGCAATTTAATCAACATAGACATTAAAGCACCGCAATTGCACCGAAATTTTGTAAGCCTAAACAATTGATACCACACAATAAAGCAAGATAACAATAGTTTTTCTTAACTGGAACCAATTGAATCACACACATCATGGAATAAAACATCAATTGAACCGAAATTTTGTTAAGCAAAAGCAATATATATATATATATATATATGAAATAAAATCAGGCTTTTCTTAAACAGGAAAACAATTAACTAACAACATTGTTACCTCAAATTTCGCATCCACTTCTCCAATATGTTTGCATCTTCTTCCAGGGAGAATTGATATCGAAATATCATTTTTTTGTCATCCTTATGCAAAACAAAAGAATAACAACAACCAACCTTTACCAGAGAAAGGTTGAAAACCGGTTTTAACAATTGCAAGCAAAAGTTGAAAACCGTCGAAACACATATGCTTTTATGCTAAACCAAAACCGATTCAACATATTGTGACTTTTTCACATATTGTTTCTACCAGAACCCCTCATGATCCTTTGATAAAGCCTACCAACATGGGCTAGAACTTAATCCTGCTAAATCAAAAAGTCACCCAAACCATAAGGGTTCACAATATTATGAGATCGAATATCAAGGTAATAAAACCGAAATCAAACATCCCGTAAACATCCATAGCAATAATAAAGCATTCAAGGTAATAATATCAAGGTAATAATTATAAATCGAATATCAAGGTAATAATAAAGCATTCAAGCACGGGTATGTAAATCAAAAACCATCACAAGAAAAGTTATAAATCAAATAATTTTATTCATAATAGTTTTTATTTATAATAGACTTAATACAATCATTGAAAGAGATTAAAAATAATGTCTATTTTCCTTTCTCAGTTCTTGTGAAGATTGCTTTCAAAAACTGGATTCAAATTCTTCTGAGCACTTCCCTTTTCAGTAGATAATTTGTTCATCTCAAACAGTTGAGAATGAAGATTAGCTAATACTTCTTTTGAATCCTTTATCATCAGTTCATGATATCTAATGCAACCTTTAACAATAAGAATTTGTTTCTTCAAAGAATCTTGAGAGTGATCACGAGTTTCAGTCATGAATGATGCACAAAGTGCTAAATCATCAAGAGATGATCCTTCTTTTACCGATTTCTCCATTTGAAATAAACTAGTCTTTTTTCGGACAGGAATAAGATATATAAGATGGGAGAAAATCACGAAATAATTTGGTTTATGGAAACCGAAACTATTTTCCCAAAAATAAAAGATATCGTTTAATTTTCACTAAAGAAACAGATATGAACAACTTGCCAAGATTTATGCTTCCTCACAATCAGAATATTTGGGCAACAAGTGAGGATGCATAATTCAACACAATCAGTGTGTGTTGAGGTGAGACTTATTCTCACCACAATTAACAAAGACATCCTTAGGATGACTTATAAACACAATAGGATGTGTTTCCTTCTGTTCTTTCTTTCTCTTATAATTACAAGAGTTTGCAATCTCCTTCTGAGACCTCATAAACTTACCACTCTTCTTTATCCCCTTACCAAGAGCTTTGATAAGTCTATGTAGTTGCAGGATTTCCTACACTACACCCCTCATTAGATTCAACACAATTAATCCATTTGAATATGAATAACTATGAATTTGATTGATTATTTTCTTGAAATGTTTTACAAAGAAAGATAGAACAGAATTAAGAAAATTACAACCATTCTAGATTTTCTCTCTCCTAAAAAATATCTCTCTCCTACCAAAAGTGTCCCCCCTTCTCTCTCCTGCTCTCCTCTTTATATATGTGTTTACATAGTAAATGACAGCTCATGTACAACTAATATTTCCCTTAATTTCGGATTTACCTTGCGACATCCTCGCGAGAGTATAAATGTTAAATCTCGCAGACACTCTAGTTTTCGCAAGATCTTCGCACTTTCTTCAAGTTTACGTTATCTTCATTTGTTATGTTATTTCTGAAATCACTTTGCGATGGTCTCGCGACGTTGTTAATGAAGATTCCGCAAGTGTGTTGTTGTTGCGATATTTGGATCCTACATCTTGCCTCTTTTTTATTGAATATTGCTTGAAGAGCGATCTTTAAGAAAAAAATCTGTTGTTGTAGTAGTCTTTGATCTTTGTTGATGAAGGAACGAGCGAAAGAATATTGGACTTGAAAAGTACGTACTTGCCTCTATTACTTTGCGAAGTTCCGAAGCTTTGCGAAAATAAGAAGTATTATCTCTTGAAGTATGCAAAGTATAAAGTATCTTTGAAGAGGTATATGAAGTATGAAGTATCCTTGAAGAAATATAAGAAGTATCCATCCTTGATTGCGAATAAGAAGTATTGCGAATTAATCATGCGAAATTAGAAGTATGAAATATAAGAAGTATTAATCCTTGAAGTATAAGAAGTATTTATCCTTGAATAAGAGTAGTAAGTATTGCCTCTATTCATACAAAATTATTACTCCATTTTTGGTGATGATTCTTGTTGTTCATTGGTGAACACCTTCTTTGGGAATGATTCTTGCCGAGAAGATAAAGAACATTAAATATTTTCTTGGTTATCCATAGTTGCCTCTGTTCTTTATCTATGAGGGTAGAATCCTTAAGAAAATGTTGAATGAGCGAGTTGTTTTTTCATTCTTATCTTGCCTCTGTCTCATTCTTTGCGCTAATATAATCTCTTCAAGTTGTTTATAAGTGCGAGAAATAATTGAGCGAAATAATCACATCTTGCGAAATAATCACATTCTGCAAAATTCTGAATAATTCTGAATCTCATTTTGCCGCTCTAAAATTGATGTAGCTCTAAATCGCTTCCATTCTTCATTTCTCTGATTTTGTCTCTAGTATATGCATTACTCTTTGCGTATTTATTGTTCCTCGCAAGCTCTTACTTGTGTTTCATCTTTTCTTATTCCTGCACTATTAGTATCGCATAATAATATGATCATAATATCAATTGTGCGGTATTTGCATTGCCTCAGCCTCATTATCATGTACATGTTCACAAGCTTATCATTTAATCATTTTCTCAAGCTCGCAAGCTTATCATGTAATCTTTTTTGCGATGAAAGATCTCTGTTACTTACATTCAAAATGTTTATATTGAATTTTGTCATTGCGACAAGATCGCAGGACGTCTTTACATTTTCATGTAATGACCCATTGGTCTTGCCTTATCATTTTTCTTGTGTGGTCTTATTTCGCCTTCCTAGTTAAAGGTCTTATTTTGCCACCCCTCATTATTGCGACAATATGACATGCCTAAATATTCTTGCGAACATAAAGTCCCATGACATTGCCGTCTTGCGACGAAATCGCAGGACGTCTTTACACTTTCATGTAAAGACCCATTGATCTCGTCTTATCTTTGTCTTTTGTATTATTGCCTCTTCAGGATCATCGCACAAATATGACAAGCCTAAATTTTCTTGCGAAAACAAAGCCTCGTGACATTTGCGTCTTTTGACACTTATCGGCTCCCTAATGGAGGGTGCCGCCCTTATCTTCTCCCCGGTTGCCCCTTCAAGGAGGCGTACATCGGCCATACAAGACTAGCTCCTCCCATCCGGTCTTAACAACAACCGGTTGTTTTCATGACCTCTTATCCCTTATACCTATATGGTTTATGGTTACGAGACTGCACCCTAAGTGGAGTTTTCTTCGGGCCGAGTGAAAAGCATATACCAAGACTTGCCAAGAATGGCCGAGACACTTCAAATGCCCCGGGCACTCTTGGCTCAACCGTGTACCCGGCGCCTTGAGCATACACTGACTCCTAGGAAGAGATCCTCGGGCGTCCAACCAGGGTATAACCTTATATATATAGTTGGAAATCCAAGGTATCTCTCCCGGATAGGCTTTCATGGGCCCCAAATCTCCATGACTCAGTTCCAGGAGCGGTGTAACCTTTTTCCCGAGCCATGTCAAGAGATACCCCCTTATATGACGCACTTTAGGTCTTACATTTGCCTCTTACGAAATATCATTCGCGAACTAGGGTGTACGCCATAAAGGTTCGTCCCATTCACTCACTCATTCATTTTTGTCAATTCGTTCAATCATTCATTTTTGATTATCTCTTCTCATTATCTTTGCGAAATTATCGCATTTCCATTATCTTTGCGAAATTATCGCATGTCTTCATTCTTTCATTCATTCCTTCATTTCTGTCATTTCTTTCATTCATTCTCATAATATCATATCATTTGAAATAAAGTAAATATTCAAGAGGAATATATAAATTAAT
Organism: Papaver armeniacum; assembly: GCA_023531295.1. Classification (NCBI taxonomy): domain Eukaryota; kingdom Viridiplantae; phylum Streptophyta; class Magnoliopsida; order Ranunculales; family Papaveraceae; genus Papaver; species Papaver armeniacum. The sequence continues at coordinate 72,866 of JAJJWW010012975.1, forward strand.
CTGCGAAATTTTTCTCGAATCTTTGAAATCTTTAAGATCTTTGTAATTTAGAAATCTTTGAAATCTTTGTAATTCTTTATAATTTTGAAATTTTTGAAATCTTTGATATCTTTGAAATCTTGAAATCTTTGTAACTTTGATATATATATATATATAAATATATATTTTTTTTTAAAATCAAATCAAAAATCTTTTATTTTATGTAGAAGTGGATGTTCAAGGAAAGTGGTACTTACTTAGCTTTTGTGGTTTGCTGTTGTCAATCTCGCGTGAGAAATACATTGCACGAAGTATAAATGTCATTTAGCAAAAATAGCTGCGAGAGGAAAGAATTGAACCCGGGATCTGCTACTTGCATATATGCCTCCTGACCAATTGTGCTAGCCCTGCCTCTGCGAAGTGTTTCTGCGAAATAATCATCTACTTTCTTCTTGCGAAATACCCTTGCGAAATTATCAAAGATTGTGCGAAGTAAACATTTGCATGAAGTAAACGAACATTTGCGAAGTGCAAAAACTCTTTGCGAATGGGGAGATTCGAACCCTAGACATCATACTTCTTCTCTTCACTGCTGACCATCTGGGCTATTTGTTGCTTGCGAAAGAAACATACAATACTATAACTTTACTCCATTTCTTCGCTCTTGGAAGTTCAAAAATATGCAGAAGGTGGGATTCGAACCCGCGACCTTAAGCTCCCTATGTTCGCTCGTGACCAATTGTGCTATCCCTCTTGTGCGAAAGGATCGCAGAATACTAACACATGACTTATATTCACCCTTTGATACTCAAGGAAAAAGATGACAAAAATTCTATGCGAAGGGTAAGACTCGAACCCGCGACCTTATGGTTGGATTTTACTGCCCAGACCAGCTGTGCAAATTCTTATTTGTGTTGATGCAGTAAGCTTCGCACCACTTATCATCTTGTTATTTCCTTTGTAGTTTGTATGGAAAGTATGTCTTCGTCTTTGTAGCGGTAAGCATCAGATCTGCTTTACTTTCTTCCACGCAGTTTAGATAATTAATGATGGAATAGTTGCTACTATCGTATGTTCTTCCCTTGCTCTCTAGGTCTTATTGTTTGGTCTGTTGACGAAGTTGCATTAAATCTTCTTCATTGAATCACTTCGAATGTATTTTTTTATGCCGAAAGGTATTCTCGATCCTATTTCGTATGGTTATGGTCTGAATTATCGTGACTTCGCTGTTGTTGCGATGAAGTTTCATAGCTCCTTGCGAATTGAAGATGACGATATAAACTGCTTTAGCTTCGTGGTGCGTTGTGAAGATATCGCAGCTCCTCTACTTTCTAATTCTTCATTGTGTTCTTAACAAAGTAAATGGTACTATACTTCTCTTCTTGCTTCGCTAGTGATGCGACGGTGGGAGTAGTTTTGCATCAATCTCTCATAATTCCTTTTCAATCATATTTGCTCTAAGTACGCATTCTCTTCGTCATCGATAAGGCTTCGTCGAATCTTGGTGATTATTATCAATGATTATGCGATCTCCTTTTGTTTGTCCTGCTCGAGTTGATTGATCTTTGATGATGAACTGAGAATGAATGTTCTATGCAAGTAGCTCTAACGGTTTGGAGTTGATTTTGTTTGCTGAAGTGGTTGCTGCTCCAAGTTGGATATGTGACGAAGTACAGTTGCTTTGATTTATTTGTATGTGAGTCTGCTAGCTCGCTTTTTGTTGCTTATTGGATGAATGCACGAGTGAAACTTTTCTTTTGCTACTAGTGTTCTTCGCATTGTTAGTATTCTTCGCTATTATACATGCCCCTGTGAATTTTAGTTATTAATTAACTGTTGCATGACGGAAGTAAAAGAGTATACAATAGCATCACCGCTCCAATTTATAATAACCAACTCTATCAGTATTTATTTCTATCTTTAGGATCATTAAAATCAGAGATAGGAGGAAGAGGGTACTTCCCTTTTGTTTGCCTTGCTCGCTGGATTTTGCGAAGTAATATTTCTCTTAGCACTTCCTGGTGATATGAGGGTGAACTGGTTCGCTGGGATTGATGAGCTAAGTAGTCTTTGCTGACGGGTTATTCTCAGTTCTTTGGGAGCCAATATTAGACATATGACGAAGTTAACTTCAAATTTGCAGATCTTATTCGCTTTAAACAAGTTGTTTGTTGGTATTTTCTTTTGGCTTCGATGAGACTTCACTGAGTATGATGACAAAGCTAGTTTTTCCTCTGAAGTCATATTAGCTTACTCATTGAAGATCACAATTGGGTTTACTGAGAACTCTTCGTTCGTTGACGATGCATTGAGTATTTGTTAGTCAGCAGATTGGTTGCGTCTATTTCGCTGTCAAGTACTTTCTACTGTTGATGGGTTTGGCCTTTGAATATCATTTTGTATACATCCCGGTGAGCAGCATCACTTCTTTTGGTATTTGGTATTGACCTGTATGCCTCTTTGGATTCTTTTCTTCGCTGGTTCTCCTCTTCGTCTATGGTGTAAAACTTGACTGCTGCATGGTGTAATATCTCTTTGCAGAACCCTTCTTCGTTGTTCAAACAGGACTGCTGCATGGTTTGGCTTCGTTGTTTTTCTGATGAAGTATGCTTCATCTATGTTTGTTGTGTCTTCTTCTTTCCTTTATTGATATCTCTCCCCTAGGGCTCATGCGAACTGACTTGCCGGGTCTTGAGTTGGTTTACTTCATTGTCTGTCCATATGACCAACTGATCCTGTTTATCTAGAATCTTCCCTGGATTTGATGAGAGCTCGTAATCTGCTGTAGATGCCATCTTTGTCACCTTTGGCTTGTCTCATAGATGAACTGTTGATTTGTGAGCTCTTCTGTGTCGTTATGGCCTTAAATATGTTGGTTTATTCGCAACTGTGTGCTCTTTCTTCGCAATCAGTTGATTCTTCATATGTTGGTTTAATCAGTTTTAGTTTACTCCCAATCCTACTTCATATGGTTGTTGCTGAAATTACCGTGAATTTGCACGAAGTAAAAGAATTTGTCGAAGTTGTTTTTGCATACTATATTCTTCTTGGTGTTAGTTGTTTGTTTTTGTCGCTTTTGAAGTTTGCTTTTCCACTCTATTTCTTCGCAGAAGCTTTCTTCTCAATCTGTTCGTCTTTGGAGAGTAAAGCACTAGAAGTTTGACTGGTGTTTATTTCCGCCCTCAACAACATACGCATGGGTAATGTTGATGTTTCCTTCGTCTGCTATTTCCTCATTGAGATTTGAAGTCTTCGCAGAATTAATCTTATCTTCATTCATTGTCAGCTTATTGCCTCTGCTGTTGGCAAATCAAATGTGAAAAATTAGTTTTGAAAAATAAGTAGCTTTTGCGAACTCTCTTTGCGAAAAATGAGTAGCTTTTGCCCTGCGTCTTTGTGTTTTATTTTCCCTTGCGTCTTCATCTCTGAAGTTTTCCCTTCTTTTCTTCACTCCCAGTTCCTTTCATCTTATTTTCATTGGTCCCTTGGCTATACTTCACAGTCTCTGTTATTTCCTTTAGTTTATCTTGTCTTGTTAATTGGTGATAAAAGGGATGGGGATGTGAACAATGTATTGTTAATGGCTGATATTGTTCTACATGGATCTTTAAGCTTCGATTTCCCTTCTTCGCTGGCTTCTCTTCTTCTTTTCTTGGACACATATTGGTGATCAATTCCAGGTTACGAATATATCCTCTACGTCTGCAAATATAGTTAATTGGTTTCTTCTTTCACTTTGTCAATATATCCTGCAAAGATCTCTTTTCGTTGTCCAGTTTCCAAAATCACCCAGATCTAGATTATGGAACAAATAATTAAAGAGATGAGAAGGGATTTTGTTCTGTTTAAACTATTTGTTGATGAAGATTCATTGGACTTCAATGTTGCTACAATTTCTTCGTCTCTACTTTATTCTTCAACACCATTGTAATCCATTTTTTTCTGATTTTCCTTTGACAATTGATGTCGCTTGTTCTCGATTTTTCCACCTTAATTTACACTTTTCCACTTAAAATTTATAGATCCAGTTGAATCCATCTTCAATAATTGCTAATTTCTTTGAAGTTGTTCCCTGTTTCTAGCGCATATGTAGTTGCAGGATTTCCTACACTACACCCCTCATTAGATTCAACACAATTAATCCATTTGAATATGAATAACTATGAATTTGATTGATTATTTTCTTGAAATGTTTTACAAAGAAAGATAGAACAGAATTAAGAAAATTACAATCATTCTAGATTTTCTCTCTCCTAAAAAATATCTCTCTCCTACCAAAAGTGTCCCCCCTTCTCTCTCCTGCTCTCCTCTTTATATAAGTGTTTACATAGTAAATGACAGCTCATGTACAACTAATATTTCCCTTAATTTCGGATTTACCTTGCGACATCCTCGCGAGAGTATAAATGTTAAATCTCGCAGACACTCTAGTTTTCGCAAGATCTTCGCACTTTCTTCAAGTTTACGTTATCTTCATTTGTTATGTTATTTCTGAAATCACTTTGCGACGGTCTCGCGACGTTGTTAATGAAGATTCCGCAAGTGTGTTGTTGTTGCGATATTTGGATCCTACAGTCTATTTTTAACAAGGATTGTAGTGAAAATATTTTCTCCACATGAAGAACTTATCACATTATCAGAAAAACTAGTTTCTGATTCTATTGGTTTTCCACCCAATTTGTCTTGTTCAGATTTTACCATTAGGGTTTTATCTGAGAGGAATTTCAAAAGGTTTTCAAGTACCAGGCTTAACCTTTTTTTTTCCTCAATCTCCAACTTACGTTATTCTATGAGTTGATTAGACTCGCAGAATTCATCATTGTTAGAGTTGGCAAGAAGTGCATTACACTTAGATATTTCTTCATTGGATTCTTCCTCCGGAATATCATCAAGAGTGGAGACATAAGCTTTGTTGCACTTTTGATTTCTTCTGCTGGGACAGTGTTTTGCCATATGTCCGAATCTACGACACTTGAAGCATTGTACTTCATCATTACCCTTTTATGGCAAACCGATGGTGCATCAGGAACATGTTTATCAATAGATAAGATGTCCTTTATACGTTGCGCTAGAAGCACAATAGTTGAGTCAAGCTCCTTTTCAACATAAGCCTTGTCCTCTTGGCAACGTTTCTTAGTTTCATTCTTCAGCAGAAATTCTCTATAAAAAATCTTTAACTTTCCTACTAGAGAGCTTCGGGAAAGTAGAGAAAGATCATTACCTTCTATTATGGCATGTTTCTTAGACTCGTATCTGGATGGTAACGATCTGAGAATTTTGCATACTATTTCCTTTTCAGGTATAGCCTTTCCAAGAAAGAAAGATGCATTGACAATCTCAGAAAGTTTAGAGTTAAACTCATCGAAACTATCGTTATCATCCATTTTGAGATGTTCCCATTCAAATGAAAGGGAAAGAAGTCTAGCTTCTTTTTCAGATTCATATCCCTCGAATACGCTCTCAAGAATATCCATGCCTCTTTAGAGGTTCTACAGGTCAACACATGATGTAGAAGATCATGACTAACAGCATGTATGATGACATTCAAACCATCCGAATTTTGCTTTGCAAGAGCTCTTTCTTCAAGGGTATAAGACGCTAAGCGTTTAAACTCTGAATCCGAATAATCCATCGGTTGTTGGTATCCGTCTTCGATTAATAGCCAAGTATTAAAATCTTGGGATTGAAGAAAATCTTTCATAGCTGTTTTCCATAATGGGTAATTTGTCCCATTAAATCTTGGTGGTGCGTTAATTAAATCACTTATTAGATTCATTCTTATAGGTTGGATCGCACCAAACACACATTGTTAGATCTTGTCGTGTTTGCCTGCTCTGATATCAATTAAAAAGGCGAGGGTACCCAAACATACCTCAAGCTATAACTTTTCCTACCTATAAGTCCTTTCTCCGAAAGTGATTGTCTATGGACTGAGTCGAGACAATACAACTAATCGGTTCACACTTTGTGTGATCGTTTATGGATACGAGATCGAGACAATAGAACAACGAAGTATGTGTACTTGATACAGAGGTTCGGACTTAACCAAACACAATAGGATTGCTTATCAAGTAAATAGGAATTAAGGTTTGTGTAATTTACTTTAATTATAATAAAAACAATTATAATGCGAAAATATAAAGTAAATGACATATCAAGATTTTGTTAACGAGGAAACCGCAAATGCAAAAAAAACCCGGGACCTTGTCCAGAATTGAATACTCTCATGATTAAGCCGTTACACAAAATTAAATCTAACTTCTTATAGTTGAGACCAAGCAACTAAACCTATAGTTCACCTAGTTCCGTCTGTATTCCCACGCCTCCAACTTATGAATAAGTCATGTACTTGGAATAATTCCTTTGGTTCGTTTTCCAAACAGTAAAGGAACAACAAATCTGTTTGGTATCAACTCTCTTCAACCAAGTGATGTGAGTTAGACAAAGGTTCTTCTGTTTATCTTAACATAAACTCCTTCGTCAGGTTCTTAGATCTATCTTATTCTCAATTACCAAAGTAATCGTTAAGATTTTGCAATCAATACTTTCAATCACAAAGAATTGTATTGATGCCGATCTACACAACTTATTAATCCAATCTACCACAAGGATAAACTGATTATAGTTGGATCCTCTTATACCGAAACAAGTATTGTGCACACCAAATATTATGAACCCCAAATTAGAAATCTTCAATATCTTCTTTGTCTTCAAATCTTCTTAGATCTTCAATAAACATCGGCACACAACAACTTGAATCTCTAGTGATCAATCACGCACAGAACGGAGTCTGTTAACAATGGATTATCACAAGATCGTCTTTAGCACTAACAACAGTCTAAAGATCCCTGTCGAAACTTCGATCTAGTTTGAGTGAATCTTATATCAGAAGAGGAGATTCTCAAGCATAAACAAACTAGGTGCAATCAAAGTTCAACCACCGTTAGTCAATCAAATCAATCGAAAACAAAATATAAACCGTAATTATCTAGTTTCCCACCAACGGTACTCGTAGAGCTTCTCAATCCCAAAGAAGACTTTAAACTGAGCGGTCGTAAGAGATTTCGCCTAATTAGGTTACTCTCCTCTCCGAATAGGCGGCTACACCAGTAATAACACAACCGAGGAAGTTTGCTGTCACGAAGGATTAGTTTGCTAGAAATGCAAACTTCAAGTATTTATAGACAAGGAAGTTTGGACACCAAGGAATTTCCAAAACTGAAAATATTCTCAAAGGTTTCCATAATTCCTGGAAATGCTCTGTCCAAAATAATGATCGAAAATCTCTCTGGAAAATCTCAACTAGTAAATGCACAATACTAATTCTCATTTTCCTAAAATAAAATTAACAACCTTAAATAAATGATTCTTAACTTATTTATTTCGATCCTGGGATTTTCTTCCTGTAGCTATTAAGGAATAACTTTGAACAGTAAAATATAAACATTACTGCACGTGTTCAAAGTATGCCGACATCCTTACTTTGTAAGTCCTCTTTCATACTTACAACCTTGAAATCGATTTTCCACACTTCCAAACAAGTTTAGAATTGGTTCATCTGACTTTCAAGAACTATGCGATTGATTAAGAAACACTCAATCACAAATCATGGGTTTAACGGTTCTACCTCCATGTGAGTATTGTGCATAGTTACACTAGCTTTCCAAAATTCGGTTGACTAGGTACTAGGATCGCTTCCCCACATATATATGGTATCTAACTTATATGTGTTGCACATGTCCATAGGATCGTTCCCCTTTGCCTAAAAACGTGTTGCACATGTTCATAGGATCGGTTCCCATTTCTGCTATAAACCTTGGTGCACCTCATACAAGGATCGATTACCCTTTGTGATGTGTTGCACCTCTTCATAGGATCGGTTCCCCTTTACCCAAATTCGGTTTAACAAAACACAAACTCGATCCATCTCAGGTGATTACTTAATATCGGTTTCACTAATAAAAGTCATACCAATACATAAGTCAGGCCTTTGTGAATAGTTTTACCAAGAACACAAACAAGTCGTGAGCGGTTATACTAAATCACACATATTGGATGTTCACAAGATATGCATGAATAACAATCCCAATAACGCCTGGCGGTTTCGTTTTTGATTCATAAACAAGTTTATGAACTTACTTCCTTTAAACACATGTAAAACATTGTTTCCTAGGATGAAATCCTCACCTCATACCCATACATAATCACAATAGCATTCAAACGATTATGTCGATGTCTTATCTACAAAGTTAATGGTTAAGCAATAAACTTCATATTGTATTCTTTAATTCCTTAATACTATGTCTATCTAGAGTGTTCATGCTTCGCAGTTTCGTTTTCAATAGGCACGACTTGAAAGATACGTTAGGGAATGAAACAGTCCAAGTCAAATATCACTAACCTCAAGTGGAATGATGATGTTGTCGTTGTAGCTTCTTCACTTCTTCAAGTCTTCGCAATACTTGTAATGTTTCATATCCTAATACTTTCAAGCTAACCTATACGGAGTTGACTTTAGTACATAATCAAGCGACTCTTAAAATAAGTTTTGATTCACTAAAATATGACAACCAAACTTGACATACCAACGCTTGGTGGGTTTAACCGAACTATGCTCTAGCAGGTTATATTGTAAAATGTCAGCATCCTCCCCCCCCGTTTGCAGAAGCTTGATACGGATTCTGCCGCTTGGTTTGTCATGAAGCGGCATGTAGCAAGTTCCGATTTCAGCAAGTTCCCTTCTTTTTTTTTTTTTTTTTTTTTTTTTTTGTAAAACTGCTCTTTGGCGTTTCTCTCCCTTTTAGCGGCGAGTTTTGATTTTCAGTAAATTTTTATTGATGTAGTTTCTTTATGAATAAAAGATTTTTTGTTTAGGATAACTTGTGTTAATCATTTTGTCGGAATCTTATGGTTGTGCTCATATGACACCCCCCGAAGGATCCCCCTGAAGGATTAAGCCTTAGGGAGGTCAATAGGCTTTTAAGGGGGTGAGGGCATCCCTTTTTGTTATGGCTGGTTGGTAATTGACTAGGTGCATGGAAGGTCCATGGCCTTTTTGTAGGTTTGTATGTCCGCTCACCGGATACACATAGCGACCCGTAGTTTGTAGTAATTGTAGTTCCGGCTTGTCGGGTGCGCGTAACAAACTGTAGCCTTTCGTAAATTCGTATGTCGGCGGACTTGGCGCACATAGCAACCCGTAACCTATAGTAATTGTAATGTCGGCTGGTCCGGATGCGCATAGCAATCCGTAGCCTATAATAATTGTAATGTCGGCTGGTCCAGCTGCGCGTAGCAACCCGTAGCATATAGTGATTGTAATGTCAGCTGATCGGGTGCGCATAGCAACCCGTAGCCTTTCGTAAGTTCGTAGACCGATTTATGTTTAAGCACTTCATAAATCGACTAATTAAAATTTGGAAATGAACTTCAGGCTAACCCGACTTCAAGACTGGGAGCATAAACGACGATATGGTGCACGTACGTACGTGGACATCCTATTCACCCTTGAGTGGATGTGAATCACTAGAGAAACGAAGGATCAAAAAATGACACATTGACACGTACAAGTGCAAGCGGCGTGTTTTGTATCAGTTTTGATTAAACACTTACAGTCACTAGTCATAGGCCATTATAAGCTCGTGGAGTCGGGGAAACCTGCTCATTAAATACTTCAGCCACGATATTCACAAAATTTTTTTCAATAACCTGCTATCAGTCATTGTCAGCTCCTCCACAACGTGAGATCTCTCTCTTCGTTGCATGAAGGGCGAAGATTATAAGGTTAAAGTAGTGAGAAATAACTCTAGGAATCCTAGGTTAAAGTATTAGATGGGTGCTTAGGCTGAGGCCTGAGTGTAGTGGAGAAATTTGTGATAATGATAATGACATAAAGCAGTGGCTAAAGCCTCAGAAATTTATAATCCCCTTTCTCTCTGTTCGAGAGCAGGTAAGGTGAGCGGGGATTTCAAAATAAACGAGAAAAAGATCCTCGCCAGAAAAAAGCAAAAAACGAGGAAATAATCCTCGTTCCAATATATTATCTGATATAATATCGAAAATGATTTGTGACTCCCAAAATCTCTACTCACATTGCTCCCAACATTAGGTGGCGTACACATTGGAATTTATTCCAATTGATTTGTAACGAGTCCAAATCTGTTCACACTCCTCTAACGAGTGTATATTTCACATATTCTTCTGATTTATTGATTATTTAACGGATGATCCCATTACCCTCCATGTTTAGAATCACGACCCTCGTTACATAACTCCCTAAATTAAATCAAGGGTAGAGATTAAAATGTGAAATATACACTCGTTAAGGAGTGTGCACGAATTTGCACAATATCTCATAAATATATCAGTCAATAAATCCGGAGGTGGGAGATTTTACAGTTAAGTTTCTGTTCATTCTTTTAGCCGTCGATTAGATTTAAAGGCTAAGATACAAGATGTGGATTCTCCCGTATTTGATCGAGAGAAGGTTTCGTCTTCTTTGAACATTACCCTCTTCATTTTCTTTCTCACAAGCCACGGTACTTTAGTGTCTCGTTGCATACTGTTGTTCAAGCCAATGATTCAAGAGAATGTTACATCCCAGACACCACAGTACATACAACAACAACGACGACAAGTATAAGGGACATCCCAAAGAGGTAGAGGGATAAGAGGAGGAAGGGGAATACGAGGTGGATGAACTACCCTCGTGGCACCTACGCGCCCCATCTAGGGGGTTCGTTTCTGAGACATCCCCATGAGCAATATATGAGTTCTCCTCTTGTACTGCATATGAGCCGTACCATACCATATGGCAGTACTTTTGTGCCTTACACTGACCATCTTGTAGTCCCATATAGAACTCCTATGGTAAGTAATATATGCAAATTGTGTATGGAAATCTTTGCAAGATAGTTGTCCGTTGTTATTGTAGTAGTGGAAAATCCAACTACCACACCCCTTAAACAATCTATATAGTAAATTACGAAATTATTATGAAGAACACTTAAAGAGATTTTTATTAAGTATAGAAATCAATACAAAGAAGATAAAATCCTAACTTGGGAAGCAAATAACTTTCTCTCTCCTAAATTTCTATCTCAACTCTCAAGAAGATCTCTCCCCCACCACAAGGGTGGCTGGTCCTATATATAGGGATTTTACATAGTGGAGGACAGCTAAGAAAACCCTTATTTTCGGATCTCTCGCGCGATGTCGTCGCATGCATGTATCTGGCCTTCTCGCGCGTGCTCCTCAACTTCGTATAGATTCCATACTTTTTCCGTGACTTTGTGACGTCACTGATTCCGTCATTTAGGATATGCAACGTGCGAATACCATTCGTCTCCTTTCAATTCAGTTTCTTCGCATGTTTTATCGTGGGGATTTACCTAAAAGTGTGACTGAAATGTGCATTTCTTCCAAAAGTGTGACCAATTTGAAAATTCTTCCAAAAGTGTCACCATGACCGGTCAACGGATATGTATGCCCTAAGCTTTTACGGAAATACCGGATTTTGTCCTCAGATGTGTACATATCGACAACATATGTGTACACATCGGGTAAGGATGTGTAGACACCCCTTCATGGATGTGTACATATAGACACACTGATACCCCACCATTTTTTTACTGATATGTATATATTATATGTATACATCCAGAATCTAAGCGTAATCATATGTGGACATCCATGTTTCGAAGTCTAGACATCGGACACTATTCATAAAATATGTGGACATCAGGCTATAAATATGTGGACATCATGCTATAAATATGTGGACATCAGCTATAATGTGTGGACATCAGCTATGAATATGTGGACATCAAGCTATCCATGTGTAGACATAGGGCTATAAAGGGTACCTTGGGTATTAGGTAAAGTCAGTCACACTTTTGGAAGAATTTTCAAATCAGTCACACTTTTGGAAGAAATGCACATTTCAGTCACAGTTTTGTGTATTTCCTCTTTTTAATCGGCTATGCGATATTTAACCCCTACAGTTATTTTGGCGAGACTCTTATGTAGTGTTATTTTGGTGATCTTATCTTGCCAACAATGGTCATAACACAAGAACTTGGCAGTACACCAACAAATACAATCCCTGTTTCATTCTCGGAACTGCTGGTAAAGTATCAATTTTTTGTTATTCAAGCCTGCTTGTTTTTTTTCCCCAAAACCATCACTACAGTCTTTATTCAATATTATGTATTTTTTTTCCACTGATAGGATTCAAATCTTAACCCATGGGATCTAAGCTAAAGAAGATTCACTTAGCTTTTGCAAGATATCAGATGTTCCGTTTGATGCCGATCGACTCTTCAAGGACACTGTTATATTCAAAATGACAACATTATCTTGCCTGCAAGACATAAAGGGTTTCCGCAGAGATTTTGGGAGTCACAAATTATTTTTGTTTTCTTTTAGTTTAATGGTTGTGCTTAGTTTTGAGTATTAGTGAAACTTTCCTGTCACGCTACAGTTGTTTCAACCTTAATTCACAAGGTTTAAAATCAGTGGTTGCTTGCAAGTAGACTTGAAGCTTTTTATGAATTCAAACCAATGTTTTCATTTTAATACAACTCTTCTTCTTTTTTTCTTCTTGAAATTGAAAATGTATGTAAATATGAAGATTGATCTTCCCTTTCTAGTATAATTGAGAAGTAGAGCTTGCTTGAGAATGTATTGGCTACCTGCATTTGAAAATCTAATGCGAATGGCTGTGTAATCTAACTACACCTATAACTCAAATTTGGTGGTTTAAAATTTGAAAGTAGCTGTCCAGTTTGAGTGTTGCCCCCAGCAAACAACAAAACAGCTTGGGGAGTGTCTTTATTTCTACCTGTTAGAGAGTACTGCATGTTCGTACTAAGAGCGTCATAATGGAGGGAATAAAAACCAGAATTCGTCTTTGTTTGGCAACGGAGGGAGTTGCATTTGGCATATGCTGAAAGTGAGTCTGGCAAATGTTATATCTTAACCCTTAAATCTAATCGACGGCTAAAAGAATGAGCATAAACTTAACTGTAAAATCTCTCACCTCCGGTTTTATTGGCTGATATATTTATGAGATATTGTTACAAATCAATTGAAATAAAATCCAACGTGTGCGCCACCTAATGTTGGGAGCAATGGGAGTAGAGATTTTGGGATTCACAAATCATTTTTGATATAATATTACACAAAATCTTAAAGTGGGACCCATTTTTATATTTAAAATATATTAAACCTAAAAACTAGGGAATATTTTCTTATTTCTAACCTAGCTAGGAAACAATGCACTACTAAAATTACTTCCCTCACCGCTAGACTCAGTCCTCTCTCCTACATGACGTGGCGGCACTGTAAAACTACTACCTTACCTCCTCCGCTAGATTCAGCTTTAATGGAGCATTTACAGCGTCGAATTAATTAACATAACTACATTAACGACGCACTTAATAAGTTGGACACCGGATCATTCGAGTTAATGTGGACATATAGCACAACCAGTAGGTGTTATCTGTAGAATGAATTCTTCCTCCATTTCACTTATTCAAGCAAGCACGCATATTACACTCAACAGCGGCAAGAGTACAAAGCCTCAACCTTGGAAGATATGCCAAAGTAAGAAAGGGTAGGAGAGACCGCTACGTGAAATAGTAATTTCCTTTGTCACTCTCAAGCTGCTTAAAACTGGGGATTTGCTTAAAATCTTGAAGCTTTTGAGGTAATTAGGTGAATGAGGTGGCTCAGCTCCTGGACAATACAAGCGACATGGAGCTCATCTTAGATAAGGATAACTGCACGGCATAATATCATGCTGAGAGTATAATTATATCCAAAATGTGAACCTAAGCTAATCTTAAATGAAGTTATAGTGTTACACCTTTTAATGTCTCTTTCTTACTTAAAGAAAAGCTTTTGCCCACTTAGACAAGACAACCTTAGGCAATGCCTGCTGCCTTCAACCTCAAAATCAGATGAGCAAGTTGTACTTGCTCTTACAAGTTATATCTGGTCTTAGTTTCCAGAATATCCTAATATCAAAAGTGCAATGCCATGTTCAATGGTTTTGTCTTAAGTCTTCTTCGGAAGAGACAACGGCAGAATACCTTACAAACTTTATGTGTGGCAAGGATAAAAATCAATTACTAGATGACCTGTATAGAGATTCAGGAGGGCCTTTCAGAACCACTGAAACCCTTAAGACCACAAATTCTGTTAAGCTAAATTCTACAGGAAGTTGTCTGATCTGCAATCCTCTTCTAAGTGGTGGCATCCATCGATGTCTTGGAATTCTGTTGTCAAGAGTTGACTGGAATACCCAGCATTGGAGCAACGTAGTTCTGTTACTGTATTGAAAGAAGAAGATTATGTCAGGCTAAATGAAGTTTCACATGTCATATATTGAGCTAGTCTTAGAATAGAAAGATTACAAGGAGAACAAAGAAGAAGGGCAGATGTAAAATTGCTAACAAGCAAAAGACAAATAAAGAAGAAAACATAATTTACTTATAACAAAAGAGCTGAACACTTGTATCTTGACAGACGCTTTTATTCGCGTCATTCTGCCTATTCTAGGTTTATTATCTTCAAACTAAAACAAAATTTCCATTTCTTGTGTCGCATAAGGTTCATGCAAATTTTTTTCTTATGCAATTCAGGAAAAAACAATGCATCTGCTTTGACTATATGTTTATCAATTTTGAAAGTCTCGCGCTACCTTCAAGAGCGATGAAGGCCACACATAAAATGTTTTAGAGAGGAAGAGTTATATAGCTCGATAGGTAAATCTAGTCAAAAATGAAAACCACTAGCAACTTCTGAATGTGTAGGATCAGAAATTGATCAATTTTTATGGACACCTAACATACAAAAAAAAAAATGCAGAGTGAGAATATACCTTATCAGCTTGGATAAAGCATACTGCATGTAAACCCATCTCGAACCAACTAGATAATGGCGTCCCTAAATTTTTCGTAATCATCAACATTGTTGTAGATTTGATGCGAAATCCTGGCGTATCCTGTTATTAAACCACCATCCTGATTCTGATTTCCAATCTCACCGTGTTTAACTTCCTCACAATGTATTGGAACTTCAACATGGAACCTCTCACGCAAATGTGTTCTCAACTTCAAAGCATCATCCTCATTCCAAATCCCCAAGCTAGCAGGCAGCCCAACCATAGCCATACTCAAACACATATCCGAGGGCGACCCAAGATGCGTTCCCCACGCCTTTGCCAACATCTCACCCATCTCAACGACAGCATCATGATTCCGTTTCTTAATTCCTTCAATACCACCTTCAAATCTATTAACAAATTCTAATACCGAAGGAACCACAAGTTGTGAACTATAATCTCTATTCCCAATCCAGCCACTTTCAATAGCCAAACCATTACCATACTCACTAGAAACAACCGGATGATGCAACTCTGCTCGACTACCTTTCCGACAATACAAAAACGCAACAGAAGGCGGACAAAACAACCATTTATGCAAATTACTAGTATAAAAATCAGCACCAATTTCTTTCATATCAACATCAACACAACCAATTGCATGTCCACCATCTACAAAGATTTGCTCAACATTTTCTTCCCTACATATTTTAACTAACTCCTTAACAGGAATAACTACACTAGGCATAGAAGTAATATGATCAATCACAGCTAATCTAATTTTTCTACCATCACATTTTGCAATTTTCAAAGCTTCTCTAAATTCACTTACAATTTCATCATTAGACTTGACAGGAAATGGTAACCGTGCTTCGATAACATGCCCACCGGCCGTCTCAACATACGCATGTATCGATTTCTTAACAGCTCCATATGCATAATGAAGCATAACAACTGCATCACCTTTTTGGAATTTGCCTTTCATTAAATGCCCAACAAATTTGTCGAAGTACAATTGCAACAGCAGTAGTTGCATTATCAACAATTGATATCTCTTCCACATGATCAGCATTAACAAACTCTTTAATTAATTTTCTTGATTCGAGAATCCCTTGTTTGAGATGATTGAAGTAGAAATTATCTGGTTGAGAGAGAAATTTCAGCTGCCATTGTTGTTGAATTGCAAGAATTGATAATGGGCAACTTCCAAAACTACCATTATTGATTCTTGCTATTCCAGATTTGTGATGTGAGAATTCTTCGGAAATCTCAGAATCTAAAATCATAGTTTGGGCTAAGGGTTTCGATTGTTTGCCGCAATGGAGAGGATGGAATGAGAGTAATGAGTGATGGCTATTAACTTAACTACTACTAACATTTTCCTTTGATCGGACAATTCACGTTTTTCGATGATATTGATGGGAAAGGAATGTTTTCGTGAATCAGACGGTGAGGGGGAGCGGGATGGAGTAGTGGACCCCACGAAGGCCTTAGTTGGTTGGTGTAATTAGTACTTGACAGCTTTACTGAGTGAATCTAGCCTCTTTCATTTAGCAAAAAGAATGAACCTAGCCGTAATGTAGACTTGATTCTCATGCACTTCTATAAACGCTTTCATAATCAATTAAAATCAATTACGACCTAGTTTCATTTATGCACTTCTAAAAAAAGTAAAAATCAATTACGACCTGCCTTCTTCTATGGCACTGCAGTTTTAGTGTCAGAATTTGGACATGGATTTGTTCTATTTTTTGTTTCAGTTTGCCTAAAACTTTTGATGATGTTTGTGTTGAATATCTTCTCCTTATCTGCAACTGTTGCTGATGACGTTGATTGAATATCTTCTCTTTATCTGCAACTGTTGCTGATAACGTTGATCCGAGATTTGAAAACCAAAACATAAGAAAAGGAAAACAGAGAGATTAGAAGTCTAAGAACTTATGTATGGATCGAGTCGAGTATTAGATACTCTGTCCTTAAGACGAAATTCGCCCCACTCTGGTGCTAATGGGTCTTACTTGCGAAACGTCTCCCAGGATACAACGATCTTTCTTCCCCGAGTATAAGCACTCCAAACTCAAGGAAACGGCGAACCAAATTTAGTGTTTATCTCTCAATACTATGACAACAATGAATACAAGTGAAATCAGATTTTTGTGTGTGCTTTTCTTGTATTTGGGAAGAACCATGAGTGGGGTTTATATACTTGATAGGTGACTCTTAGGAGAGTCATGTCTTTTGGGAGAGTCATGTCTCTTCATGGAGAGTCACATCTCCTGGAAAGAGTCTCTTCACAATTTGGTGTAACCAACTTATCCTAAATTTTATTCAATTTTTCCAACAATCCCCCACATTGAATAGAAATTTATAGAATGCAAATGTATGCAAACACTAAAGAGAGATAAAATGAAAAGTCATTGCATGGGTGGTAGGCTCGGTAATGGGTTTATATTTATGCCTACTTGTGATACTGCAAGTGCACAGCGCCTGTTGGAGGCGTGGCAAGTACAGGTCGATCCCACAGAGACTTGTGGTGTTGTATGGTTGATCTAAG
This sequence comes from Papaver armeniacum, assembly GCA_023531295.1. Lineage (NCBI taxonomy): Eukaryota > Viridiplantae > Streptophyta > Magnoliopsida > Ranunculales > Papaveraceae > Papaver > Papaver armeniacum. Next base: position 90,286 of record JAJJWW010012975.1, read on the forward strand.
ACTTTGCTCTACTGATTTCAGGTGATATTGTAACACAGCTAAGGTTGGTTTGTTGTCGATACGACTGATTGAAGGTTATAACAGTGGAATAAAATGAACTACAAGTAGTGAAAATAAAGGAGTACTAGGATTGTCAAATCCACCTCCAATTCATGTTATGTGTCAACTAATTGGAGTATTCTTGTTCCTATGACAGATAAGGGAAGTTTGTCAATTCTACCACCTATCTAAGGAGTTTCTCCTAGTGACACTTCAATTAGCAGCTAAGGTACTAACTTGAGCACTAGTTGTCTAATTAAGCACAATTAGTCAAGGAATTAGCAACTAATTCTAAGGCTTGAGTCACAAAGACACTCAACACAAGTTATAGCCTAACTACAATGGATACTTGGCATTCATTGTGAGAGAAAAGCATTGGGTACTAGAATTGAAGTTATCGATAATTTAATCAATCAAGAACAACTCGAGACAAAGTTGAAATCACAACAGGGAATTAGGGTTTCATTGAAATCCTAGCAAATGTAATTAGAACATGATTAAGATACTCAAAACACAAATTAACCTAAAATTGGTGCTCTGGCTAGCCCAGGCATACCCCCTAAAATACACAGCTCCATTCTATTTATACATGCAAAGAGAAAACAAAACCCTAATTTTCTCAAAACAGAAATTAACAACAAACCCAATCGCCCATACTCTCGAATCGCTTGTCCCCTCTCGCTGATTTGCCTCTCGCAAGCCCCCTATACACTTGTTGGTATGAAACCCTAGTTCTATCTATCTCGAGCTCAGCTTCTAGGGTTGGGAGAAGCTGTGGTGGAGATAGAGAGAAACTAGAGGTGGCGTTGTTGGTGGTAGCTTCTGTTGGTGTGGGCTAAGGCGAGGCTGCGGCGGGAGATGGAGAAGAAGATGGCTCTGCCATTTTTGGTCGGGAGAAGAGGTGAGGGAGAGCTCTGCTGTTTGTCGGGTGAAGGAAGAGAAAATGAAATGAGAGAATGGGGCTGGTCGATGGGTGTAGGGGTATGGGTTGATTCGGTGTTGAGCGGGCACATCAAGTTTCGATGCGAGTGGAAGGAGCGACCGTTGGATGAGGGATACAAATCTCAACGGCTCGAGAATGGAACGGGTTTTGGATTCGAGTTATGGGCGGGTCTTGGACTACCAAGCCCATATCTTGTAGATGGGTTGCTACTTGTTGGGTTGCAACCGATGCTTGCGCGGCTTTGGCTTTCTGCTCCATAGACGCTCGTCTCCAATTTTCTCGCTCTTTGGCTCCTCAATTTCTCTCAGAGCTTTATTTACTACCTAAAAACACAAAATTAATTAGTACAAATATTTATTCTTGAAAAACAGGAAAACACAGAATTTGGGGTAATATCTGATTTCTGAGCACAAAGGATGAGTTAAATGCCAATAAAAAGGTGTAGAAATATGCAATATTTGGCACTCATCAAATACCCCCAAACCTGAATTTTACTTGTCCTCAAGTGAAACAGAAATTAAGAAATCCTAACTATACCCCTGTCGCAGGTCTCTCGAATGCATTTAGCGTATGCACTAAGCCTTTAAACCCCTAGGTGTCCCTAGTGGACGAGTTGTAGTCTCGTGAGGGTTTGCAGGTGTACCCACAAAACCTTCTCCAACTTCAGAGTGTAAAAGAGTCTCAAGCATCCAAGGAGCTATGAGGACATAGAGTTTCTGCATGCTAGTAACACGAAGTTAGAACTACCAAAGAACGCATTCTCATCCTTAAGTCTTTGAGCGAGAAGTAACCATACCATATGAAAGAATTCGGGTTCGATTGTGATCATAAGCCTCGACTTCTGCCTCACTAATAGGGTTTTATGATAATTGCACTCAAAAAGACCGCTTTTTTAGTCTCTCATGTGTGCAGGCAGGAATAAAGAAAGAAATCCTGCACACGTTGTAGGTAAGAAGGATAACCTTCCAAAATAATTTCTGGAGACTCCACAGAAGTGTGGACAAAAAGAATCTTTTTCTGATGATCTCTAAGAAAGGAAATCAACCATTAGCAAGGGTGGGAGTACTCACTTACCTTCTCACCCGATCGGCAATTAATATCACTCTCTCAAAGCATTCATAGAAACGTCTTCAATCTTCGGTCTTCAAATGTTGATGATGAACTCGAACTTCACAAAAACTTGACAAACAATTTTTTTTTTTTTTTTTTTTTTTATTTTTTTTTTTTTTTTAAGTTGACATACATGAAAATAACAATAAAACTCAATTTTTTACAAACTTCATTAATTCTCATCTTCTTTTCTTTTGTTTTGTTGCACGTAAACCTTGGACTATCTCAACTTTTTTTCGAATATTCTGATGATGCTCCGATTGCTGATGATGATATGTTTCTATGAATCTGTTGATTGAGAGGGAGAGAGTGATGCTAAATGCAAATCGATATTTAGAAGGAGTTTTCATCTTTAAACGTCACCCTCATGATTGACGGAATTAGCACTCAAGAGATCAAAAATAGTGTTGAAAGTGGTGCGAAGTTGGGTAGCTCACCATTCCTACCCGGAATTGACGTACGATGACACACACTCTAACATCTTTTCTAGAAAGTTGCAAAAATTGAAGGTTGGTGCCTCACTTGATGTCAAATGGGTAGTCTCCACTATGGGTGATCACAATTCTACTACCGAATATCTAAACAGCACCTAATTCGCCCTCCGGTATGGTTAAATCCAATTTTAACGCTCTAATCAACTAAGAAACCCGATTGTGTTCTCCAAGACTTCCAAGTTCGTTATTTGGTCAGACTCTCTATGTAAACATAGCTAGAAGCATGCTAGTGACTCTAAAATCTCTAAAAGTTGGAGGTTTTTATGCAAGTATTTACAAAGAGTTTTTTTTTTTTTTTTTTTTTTTTTTTTTTTTTTTTTTTTTTTTGAATAAAAGAAGACTAAAAACTCTAAATGCAAATGCAAATGTACCCCCAAACCTAAATCAAACATTGTCCTCAATGTGTCAACGGATAATAAGAATTCAAAAAGTCACATACCATGAGAACTATCTTTGATAAGAGAAAAGGGAAGAGATTACCAGGTATGTCGGCGGGAGCAAGGTTAGAGCTTCATTTGTCAAGGCTAGAATCCAACATTCTCAGTGGAGATCATATCGGATTAGCACAATATATGCACAAGAAGACTCAACCGATTCAAGAAAAGAAAATTTAACAAGTCCTACTGGATTATATACAATGAAAATTCACCATACACCAACAATCTAAAGAGTTGAGGATCAACCCAAAAGACAATATGTACAAACATCAACAGCCTTACACACATATAACATGAGAGTGCAGGAAAGATTGCATACGTGAACAAGTTACCCCCAAACCTAAACTTGTCAACAGATGTGGTCTTGAGCACAAAATCTTGCAATTTTAAAGGTACATCATGCAAAAGGTCTAACTCAAAATGAGTTTTGCTGAGAACATGCAGATATACACATTCCAACTGTGGCTCCTTAAAAGTGTTATACTTTGATGCAAAATAGTCCAAGAGGACTTGGGAAGCACAAAGCTCTAGGCCTAAATTAGGCATTTTCAGAAAAGTTGGTTTTGCAATTTTGTTACAAACTACACCTAGGTTTGGTGGAGGAGTTTCAATCTGTGCCTTAGGAGAGAGATTAGGTACATCTAAGTTGTTTTCATGTATAAGATCATTTGCACCATCACACACTTTCCTAAGGTCAGAAAAAGAAGGTAAATCATGTTCACCTGCATAGAACAATTCATCAATCTCCATGTCATAATCATCAGAGGAGGCAACATATTGTGACATGGGCAGGGAATCAGACACAAAAATAATATCATGATCCAAAAGAACATTAGTGTCAACAGAAGATTCATCCTTTCTTAAGTCACAAACAAGTTGTGTAGCATGCTCATTTTCACAGGACAATTTTGCACAGGTTCCATATCAGTAGCACAAGTATGAATATTAGAAGAAGCATCATTCATAGGGTTCACAGAAGAGAAGCTTAATGTCTCTGAACCTAAAGATTCCACTACATTTTCAAAATACACATGCTCTTCATATTCATCATCATTATCATCATAACAAAAATTCATCTCCCCATTCAAAATTTGAGCATTTCCAGTGTACTCATCTACCTCTAGATTAGGTTCATATTCAGTGTTAGGTGCATGAGTAGGCATAGAAGGGGAGTATTCACTAGTGGGTATGCATGTTTCATATGAATGATCATTACATGGGTGTGCACATGGTTCACTAGAGAAGGGATGATCATGCATTTTCCATCCAAGTATATCATTGTTTTGCTCTATGAGCTTTTCCATTAGTGATTGCATACAAGGGGTTGGGGGAGTATAACATTGTTCATCCTCCCATGGTGGTTGATGATGCATGTGTGCATGGTTATATGGGCTCTTAAAATACTGATCGCAACCTTTGAAAGGCTGATTATGGTCCCAATGATTACCAGTATAGTTACTTCCAGACAATTCGTACATTGGATTATCATGGCTTTCCCTAGACCGCCTAAAATCATGCAAAATATAGCAGTTCTCAGCAGGGTGGCCTAAGCTACCACATAAGGTACAAGCATACATTTCATATTGCCTAGGGGAATTAGATTCGACAGATTTCTCATGTAATTGCCTTTCTAAAGCAGATACTTGAGCTTCTAATTGATCTAAAAGTGATGACTGGGTATGAGAAAAGTGTTCATTTTCAACCTGTGGTGGATGATACATGTGCTCATAATGATTAGGGTATGGATATTCAAGGTCAGGGCCCTGAGAAGGTTCATAATATTCCCTAAAATCATCATGGACTGTGGGGAGTTCATATTGTGAGGCATGCCCGTAAGCAAGCTCTCTAATGGATTTGTTTGTATCCCCAGTTGCAGACCAAAATCCTGACATGATCTAGCAATTCAAATAGCCTAGCACACATCAAGCATGTATTACCAATGATGTCTCAAAACAGGGAAGCTAAGCCCAAGGGAGTGCAAAGCCCAGTTGTTGTACGGCCCAGATATGTTGGTTTCAATTTGGTTTTGTGGGCTTTTGTTTGGTTTGTGTGGGTTTTGGTTTGTGTGGGTTTTGGTTTGTGTGGGTTTTGGTTTGTGTGGGTTTTGGTTTGTTGGACAGTGGGCTTCAGCTCAGATTATGTAAAGCCCAGGTTATGTGCAAATGCACAGCCCAGTTGTTATGCAAAGCCCAGCTGTTGTGGGCTCAGTTTTGGTTTAAGTGGGCTTCAGTTTTGGTTTTAGTGGGCTTCAGTTGGTGCAGCCCAGCAGCTCAGTTTGTGTGGGCTTCAGCTTGAGCACAGCCCAGTGATGCAACAGATTCAATGATGCAATGATTCAATGAGCACAGCCCAATGCAACAGATGCACAAACTACTCAGACATGAAATTTCAGCACTTCTTACAACTCATTCAATTGTCATAGGAGCACATACAAATTACAGAGCTGGTTCACAGATGCAACTACTGCAAAAGATGCAAAACACTTTCACCACGAGACTTAACATGCCACAGAATGTCACTGGTTCAGCTGACCTCAATTCTCAAGTGTTATACACAGATATGCAGGGTTATGAGGATCAGCAATGCACAATGCTTGCATTTTACATATACCACAGAGTGTCAATAAGCTAACAGATCAGCAAGATAACAGCAATTAACAAAGCTATCATTTTACAACATGCTCAGGGTGTCAAGATGTCAGCAGGGCAGAACAATACACTTGGATAAAAATGCACAGGGTTGTTGGAGTCAACTGGGATAGTTGATATCAACCAGTCCAGTTGACTTAGCAGACTTGGGTATCTCAGTTATAGCTTAAACTCACAGCTTCAGGGGCTGGAGTAGAACACAAGGGTTGCAGGTAAGATAATTCAGCATATGACCCAGCACTCGACTAGCAGGTTAAGATGAATTAACACTAGGCAGATTATAGTTCGTGCAATAGTTTTTTCAATATTTGGCTCAACAGGGTTGTGGTAAGCTCAGGGTTGTTGCTCAAATGGCTATACAAACATATCATCAGATTTTTCACACTTGTCAACAGACCATAAGGATTGCAAGATGCAGGGCTTATGGTGTTAATGTGGCTATCCAAGCTTCACTCACACTCAAAACTTCGAATGGAGTTGAGCACAGGTTTCAATTTCCACAGGATATGCTCAGGTTTTGCTCAAACTCACATGTGACAGGGCAATACAATATGTTTGTTATGGCTCACAGATTCAAAGGCAGATGAACTATTTAGCTCTTTTACCACAGGCTTAACATGCCACAGAGTGTCAACAGACCCAGTTGACTTCAATTTTCCGAGATGCAAGATGGTTTGCAGGGCCAGTTGACAGGGTATCAACAGGATAGAGCATGCACAAACAGATCAAGGTATGCAAAGGTACACGGCAATTGTGTCAACTCACTCAGTTGACTTCACTTGGGTTTCAGCTAACTTGGGTTATCCAAGTAGCAGCTCACACTCACTCAGCTTCAGGGGCTGGAGCTGAGCACAGGGCAACTGAAAGATGAGCACAGAGTTCACAGAACAATGATCTCAGGTGTAAGTAATACCTAGCAGGGAAGCTAGTTTATCAGGCAATTATGGTTCAAAGATTCACACAGGTTGGCCACATAACATGTTATGCATACATTCAGGGAGTAATGGCTCATAAACAAAGACGCTTAGCACAATTACAATCATGCACAGGTTATGAGAACAAGGAACAGGATTGCATGGGTGGTGGCAGATTGATACATATGCATCTAAGTCAGCACAAATATCTCGCAAATTTTAGCTAGCATGTATGAGTTCAAATATCATGGATTTTACTCAATTTAGTGATGCAAATCGGTGGCACTTGTTCAACATGCAGACATGGAGCACAAAAATGTAGCCCATACAACTAGCAAGAGACCACTCACCTTATAAGCCACAATGGCTGTGTTGTTCTGCGTCTTGCCTTCCCTTTCTTTGGGTTTTGTAGCATATACCTGTGAGCTCAAAGGAGAATTTCAGTCCTCAGAAATGTGCATGTAAAGTTAAGCATTTCATAGCTGATATTTAACAGTTAGAGTTGCTACTGATAGCTAACAATTAGAATTTCAAGACAAATGAGTTGTTATTTGGACTGATATGGGAAAAGAGTTACAGGTGACACTAAGATGCACGATGCTATAATTTGTGAAAGCTACAAAATGCAAAAAGAGAAATATGGACTAACTATGCTACCAGGTTACAAGTTGTAATTACCAATGGATTAAACAAACTTCAGAGCACAACTAAAAACTACAGATTATGGATGCAAATTACTTTAAAGTAAAGATGCAGTTTACATGAATGCAGCTAATGCAAGTGAGAGAAATTAACTCAAATGCAATGGTAAAGTTAACAATATGCAATAGAGAATGCAGAGAAAGAGAAAACTAACAGCTAAATGCAATGATATAATAAGCTAAGTTACACTAATTAAGGGCTAAAACTACAATGCAAACATATATACAGGGGTGAAAATTCAGTGAAGAAAGACAATAATCAACACAGCAAGTGCAAGTTAATATGAAACACTAAGAGAAGTGCAAGAATGCAAGTATGCAATAGAAGATGCAAGTGACAAAAAAATTACCACTAAGTTACACTAATACAGGGAATACAAATAACACTTCAAAGTAGGTATGTACAGGGATGGGTTGAAAAACAGTGAAACAAGCCAATAATCGACAGGGCACACGCCAAGTCCCCGGCAGCGGCGCCAAAAACTTGGTAGGCTTGGTAATGGGTTTATATTTATGCCTACTTGTGATACTGCAAGTGCACAACGCCTGTTGGAGGCGTGGCAAGTACAGGTCGATCCCACAGAGACTTGTGGTGCTGTATGGTTGATCTAAGACTATTCTCTACTGATTTTAGGTGATATTGTAACACAGCTAAGGTTGGTTTGTTGTCGATACGACTGATTGAAGGTTATAACAGTGGAATAAAATGAACTACAAGTAGTGAAAATAAAGGAGTACTAGGATTGTCAAATCCACCTCCAATTCATGTTATGTGTCAACTAATTGGAGTATTCTTGTTCCTATGACAGATAAGGGAAGTTTGTCAATTCTACCACCTATCTAAGGAGTTTCTCCTAGTGATACTTCAATTAGCAGCTAAGGTACTAACCCAGAGCACTAGTTGTCTAATTAAGCACAATTAGTCAAGGGAATTAGCAACTAATTCTAAGGCTTGAGCTGCAGCACACTCAACACAGTTATAGCCTAACTACAGTGGATACTTGGCATTCATTGTGAGAGAAAAGCATTGGATACTAGAATTGAAGTTATCTGATAATTTAATCAATCAAGAACAACTCAGACAAAGTTGAAATCACAACAGGGAATTAGGGTTTCATTGAAATCCTAGCAAATGTAATTAGAACATGATTAAGATACTCAAAACACAAATTAACATAAAATTGGTGCTCTGGCTAGCCCAGGAATACCCCCTAAAATACACAGCTCCATTCTATTTATACATGCAAAGAGAAAACAAAACCCTAATTTTCTCAAAACAGAAATTAACAACAAACCCAATCGCCCATACTCTCTGAATCGCTTGTCCCCTCTGCTGATTTGCCTCTGCAAGCCCCCCTATACATTGTTGGTATGAAACCCTAGTTCTATCTATCTCGAGCTCAGCTTCTAGGGTTGGGAGAAGCTGTGGTGGATATAGAGAGAAACTAGAGGTGGCGGTGTTGGGTTGGTAGCTACCTGCTGGTGTGGGCTAAGGCGGCTGCGGCGAGAGATGGAGAAGAAGATGGCTCGCCATTTTGGTCGGGAGAAGAGGTGAGGGAGAGCTCTGCAGCTGTCGGGTGAAGAAAGAGAAAATGAAATGAGAGAATGGGGCTGGTCGATGGGTGTAGGGGTATGGGTTGATTCGGTGTTGAGCGGGCACAGCAAGTTTCGATGCGAGTGGAAGGAGCGACCATTGGATGAGGGATACAGAAATCTCAACGGCTCAGAATGGAACGGGTTTTGGATTCGAGTTATGGGCCGGGTCTTGGACTACCAAGCCCATATCTTGTAGATGGGTTGCTACTTGTTGGGTTGCAACTGATGCGCGCGCGGGCTTTGGCTTTCTGCTCCATAGACGCTCGTCTCCAATTTTCTGCTCTTTGGCTCCTTAATTTCTCCGAGATTTATTTACTACCTAAAAACACAAAATTAATTAGTACAAATATTTATTCTTGAAAACAGGGAAAACACAGAATTTGGGGTAATATCTGATTTCTGAGCACAAAGGATGAGTTAAATGCCAAATAAAAGGTGTAGAAATATGCAATATTTGGCACTCATCAATGGGGATAGGTAGCTTTTGGCTTTGAACCTTCCTTAGTGAATAACTATCGTATTTACTCACTAACCAGTGAACGCGATGTCTTGAACTGTTCAGTTTTTGTTGTAAACCAAGACAATAGTTATCACACAATGCCTTTTCTCACTAATTTGGCTCTACGGTTGTGTTCATTTCGGCCCTAAACAAATCCCGGATTCATGAGTGCTCTAGGAAATTAAAGCCTTATAAAATTTCCATAGAATCGGCCACAATTCTACACTCACATAGGTGATGTCCCATTAAGAATACCATGTAGTATCCCACTTGTAAATACAAGATATAGGCACCATTAAAAGCATAGCTTACCCTATACCACGTTTCAAGAAATACACTGTCTCATCATAGGAATAGGATGGAGTTTTATCTCCACGGTGTTTACTCCGAGTTATACATAACTTAGTTGTCCCTTTTGAACCTAGATCTTGGGATCTCCGGTCAACTAGGTTGGGTTACCATTATCTTCACTCATAATTAATAGGCTTTAAATTAACTTATTCCCCTCGATGAACACATTGTCTCTAGTCATCAAAAATGTTTTCACACGCGCGGTCCTTTGGGACTATTTACTAGAGACTCATCATTATTTGTACGCTTGTAACACTATTACAAATCTCTGTAATTTCTTTTCTAATCGTGTCTGCTACAAATCATTTCCAAAAACCATGTCTTTACAGATTCACGTCCAGGTGTGCATGCACTAGTGATTATGTAACTACTCTCTCTTGATATAAGGTTGGCCACCCCTAATCATCTTAGTAACATATCACTATTAATCCAATGAATTACGTAGCTACTTACACGACATGATTTAGTGGACTTAAAAATCACACGCCCCCACATTTCATGGCTATCCATAACTGTCATGAATTATATATAGTGGTAATTGAATTATTGTCCCCACTTTTGATGGGCTATACAAATATCCTTATCACATAATAATTATGTCTCTCTTTATCTATAAGCCCATCAGGGGCCCATCAATAATTTATGGACTTCCAAATATACCCCCACTATATATTCAACTATCTAAATCAAATTTCAGTTATTAAACGGAAATAAAAACTGATAGAGATAGAGAGATTGATTTCAGCTGCAGAGAGCTGAAATCGTTAAAAAAAAAATCAATTGCAATTTTTATGCTTATTCTTCAACTTGAATTCTTCTTCAACTCCTTCATCGTCATCGTCATCATCTTAGTCAACAGAATCGTTGATTTTAGCAGCGTTTTTCAATTCTTATTACTCAACAGAATCGGCTAGATCTGTTAATCTGAAACAAATTGGTAATGTTTATGCTTTTTTTGAAGATTCATAGAGTTGTTTTTGATGATTGCATGTTCGGTTCATCTATTTTATGTTCAACATTTAATTTCAGTTTTTGTTTTTTTTTATTTTTGTTGTTGCAGAGATCGTGATTTTTGTGGGAAGCTTGATTTTCGTGATTATTCTGTTACATTAATTGGTTGATCTTGATATAATTTGATCTCGAGATCGTGATTCATTAGTTAAACATGTAATTTTTCAAATTTTTGAATTGTTTTTTTATGTTTTTTTAGATCTGCTCATCAATCAAAAAGCAGGTTTGTGTTTTTATTTTGATGAATATATAACATATGATAATGGTGAATGTTGAATTTGATGAACTACTGATATCAATTATGTTTTTGTTTGTGATGAAATTTAGACAATCTTTTTGGATCAACTTTGATTGTTGATACAAAAAATTGGAATGATTTTTAGATTATTTGTATCAACTGTTGTTGTTGATCCAAATTTCTGAACACAATATGTTTTTATTTTGTGTTTTTCTTTCTTTGGTAAATTGCAGGTAATGTAGCTGCATTCATTTTGTTGATAATGTAGCTTTTATTTTAGGTTTCTCACATTCTACATTGAATATAACTTTCACGAGGGGGCGTAGCCCCCGAGTGAGGTGCGACGTAATACTATATGTAGCTTAGGGTACTTTATCTCGCTTTCTTTTTGGTTTGCATTGAAATTCATGCTTTAACTACCTCTTACTGGATCAAATGTGATATTTTACACAGATTTATTGGATCAACTGTCACTGTTGATCCAAAACTATGATTGTTTACACAGATTTATTGGATCAACTGTGACTGTTTACACATATTTATTGGATCAACTGTGATTGTTGATCCAAAACTATGATTGTTTACATAGATTTATTGGATCAACTGTGACTGTTTACTCATATTTATTGGATCAAGTGTGACTGTTGATCCAAATTTCTGAACACCACTATATGTTATGGTTGTTGCAGGCCAAAGATGGTAGTTGCAGAGTTCAAATTTTGCAATCAGACCGTCTCGCATCCCGTTTCAGCATCAACTACTGTCAAGGAGATGATAAGTGTGGTGAAACAAAAGTGGCCTTATGTTCCTGAAGACCTCATTCTCTTTGGTTACACTGTAGAAGGGATTTCAAATGTCATCAATCATGATTTGGATTTGAGGTTTTTCATTCACTACTGCAGCTCACAAGGGATTGACTTGGTGAAGTTTGAAATCCAGTTAAGGACTTGTGTTGATTCTATTTCTTCATCATCTTCTTCTGCTCCTGCTCCTGCTTCTTTGTCATCATCAAGTTGTATTTCAAGCGATGAGGTAGATGTTGTGGAAGACGTCACTGATGATGCGTGTTTGATCAAAAAGGTCCTGAAAAAGTCTGATGCTTGGGTCAACATCTTAACTGGAGTAGGGCAGTTGTTTGAAGGTGGTATTGAGGAAGTTAAGGACTCTGTTACAAAGTATGAAATGTGTAGTGGTCGCAAATACAAATTAGTTAAGAGTGACTTTGTACGATACACTATGGAGTGCAAGTTCAAAGAGAAGGAAAATTGTCACTGGAGGTTTCACGCCTCTCTCCTCGCCAATTCAAATGGTGTATTTAAATGCAAGAGATATGTAGTTGCAGGAAAACCCACACTACACCCCTCATAATATTTCGTAGATCTAAATCTATTTCATAATCAAAATAAGGAAATAAGTGCTAAAATTGTAAAATAAGACACAAGATTTACGTGGTTCGATCAATGTGATCTACATCCACGGGGTTAAGGTTCTTCACTATGATTATTGAAATTACATTTGGGTTACATTGAGAATCTCCATTAATGGATATTTTGTAGAGCTCTAGATCTAGTTTTAGGGAAGAAGATGATAAAGAAAATAAATCTCTCTCTAAAAATATCTCTCTCAAAAATATCTCTCTCTCTTCAAAAATGGGTTCCCCCCCTTTTTCTATCTCCTGCTCTCCTCTTTATATAGTGTTTACATAGTGGATGACAGCTCATGTATAACTAATATTTCCCTTAATTTCGGATTTACCTTGCGACATCCTCGCAAGAGTATAAATGTTAAATCTCGCAGACACTCTAGTTTTCGCAAGATCTTCGTACTTTCTTCATGTTTACGTTATCGTCATTTCTGAAATCACTTTGCGACGGTTTCGCGACGTTGTTAATGAAGATTCCGTAAGTGTGTAGTTGTTGCGATATTTGGATCCTACATCTTGCCTCTTTTTTCTTGAATATTGCTTGAAGAGCAATCTTTAAGAAAAAATCCGTTGTTGTAGTGTCTTTGATCTTTGTTGATGAAGGAACGAGCGAAAGAATACTGGACTTGAAAAGTACGTACTTGCCTCTATTCTTTTGCGAAGTTCCGAAGCTTTGCGAATTAAATAAGAAGTATCAACTCTTGAAGTACGCGAAGTATGAAGTATCCTTGAAGTATAAGAAGTATGAAGTACTTAATCCTCTAAATATAATAAGTATTGCGAATCCATCATGCGAAACTCTCGCTACATGTTCTTTGCCTCATGCTATGCTCTATTCTTTTGCGAAGTTCTGAAGCTTTGCGAAGTGAATAAGAAGTATTGCGAACTAATCATGCGAAATTAAAAGTATGAAATATTAGAAGTATTAATCCTCGGAATATAAGAAGTATTTATCCTTTAATGAGAGTAGTAAGTATTGCCTCTATTCATGCGAAATTATTACTCCATTTTTGGTGAGAATTCTTGTTGTTCATCGGTGAACATCTTCTTTGGAAATGATTCTTGCCGAGAAGATAAAGAACATAAAATGTTTTCTTGGTAATCCATAGTTGCCTCTGTTCTTTATCGATGAGGGTAGAATCCTTAAGAAAGTGTTGATTGAGCGAATTGTTTTTGCATTCTTATTTTTCCTCTGTGTCATGTTTTGTGCTCATGCGATAGTATAATCTCTTCAGGCTGATTATCTTATCTTGTGAAATAATCACATTCTGCGAAATTCTGTAAAATACTTGTTCGAATATAATGCTTATGTAATGATTATGTTATGAAATTTGTATGCGATATTTATGCCATGAAATGCTTGTGCGATGCTTTCATAATGCGAGTATGATGCTTGTATGATGAGAATGCTTATCTACTGCAATGTATAGCTAATGTTTGTTTTACTTAGCTCATTTTGCCGCTTTAAAATTGATGTAGCTTTAAATCGCTTCCATTCGTCATTTCTCTGATTTTGTCTTTAGTGTATGCATTCCTCTTCACGTATTTATTGTCCCTCGCAGTTTCTTACTTGCACTTCATCTTTTCTTATTCCTGCACTATTAGTATCGCGAGATAGTATGATCATAATATCAAGTGTGCGGCATTTGCATTGCCTCAGTCTCATTATCATGTACATATTCGCAAGCTTGTCATTTAATCATTTTCTCAAGCTCGCAAGCTTATCATGTAATCTTTTTTGCAATGAAAGATCTCTGTTACCTAGATTCAAACTGTTTATGTTAAATTTTGTCATTGCGACAAGATCGCAGGACGTCTTTACATTTTCATGTAATGACCCATTGATCTTGCCTTATCATTTATCTTGTGTGGTCTTATTTTGCCTTCCTAGTTAAAGGTCTTATTTTGCCACCCCTCATTATTGCGACAATATGGCAGGCCTAAATATTCTCGCGAACATAAAGTCCCATGACATTGTCGTCTTGCGACGAAATCGCAGGACGTCTTTACACTTTCATGTAAAGACCCATTGATCTCGTCTTATCTTTTCTTTAGTATTTTTGCCTCTGCAGGATATTTCATTTGCGACAATATGACAAGCCTAAATGTTCTTGCGAATATGAAGCCCCATGACATTGTCGTCTTGTGACACTTATCAGCTCCCTAATGGAGGGTGCCGCCCTTATCTTCTCCCTGGTTTCCCCTTCAAGGAGGCGTACATCGGCCATACAAGACTAGCTCCTCCCATCCGGTCTTAACAATAACCAGTTTGTTTCGCAGACCTCTTATCCCTTATACCTATATGGCTTATGGTTACGAGACTGCACCCTAAGTGGAGTTTTCTTCGGGCCGAGTGCAGCATATACCAAGACTTGCTAAGAATGGATGAGACACTTCAAATGCCCCAGGCACTCTTGGCTCAACCGTGTACCCCGGCGCCTTGAGCATACACTGACTCCTTGGAAGAGACCCTCGGGCGTCCAACCAGGGTATAACCTTATATATATATAGTTGGAAATCCAAGGTATCTCTCCCGGATAGGCTTTCATGGGCCCCAAATCTCCATGACTCGGGTTCCAGGAGCGGTGTAACCTTTTCGCTGAGCCATGTCAAGAGATACCCCCTTATATGATGCACTTTAGGTCTTACATTTGCCTCTTACGAAATATCATTCGCGAACTAGGGTGTACGCCATAAAGGTTCGTCCCATTCATTCACTCAATCATTTTTGTCAATTCATTCAATCATTCATTTTTGATTTTCTCTTCTCATTATCTTTGCGAAGTTATCGCATTTCCATTATCTTTGCGAAATTATCGCGTGTCTTCATTCTTTCATTCATCCTTTCATTCATTCCTTCATTTATGTCACTTCCTTCACTCATTCTTTCATTTCTGACATTTCTTTCATTCATTCTCATAATATCATATCATTTGAAGTAAAGTAAATATTCAAGAAAAATATATAAATTAATCATGCAGATTTTTCTCAAATCTTTGAAATCTTTAAGATCTTTGGAATTCTTTATAATTTTGAAATCTTTGAAATCTTGAAATCTTTGTAATTTTGAAATAATAATTTTTTTTTTTTTTTTTTTTTACATCAAATCCAAAATCTTTTATTTTCTCGTAGAAGTAAAATGTTCAAGGAAAGTGGTACTTAGCTTTTGTGGTTTGCTCTTTGTTGTTGTCTCTTGCGAAGTATATGATTTGCTTGAAGCTAGCATCCTTGAAATGTAGAAACGTCGCACAAAATATAATTATCTCAGAGCAAAAAGAAATAGGAGAAATGTCTCCTAACCAATGCCTCCTAACCAGCGTGCTAGCCTCCGCTTCGAAATGTCTCTCGCGAAATAATCACTTACTTTCTTCTTGCGAAATATACTTGCGAAAAATACACGTTCGTTGAGATTTGAACTCGCGACCATGAACTCATTAATTTCGCAGGTGACCAACTGTGCTGCCTCTTATTTGCGAAAGAATGAAACAACCTTGCGAAATTATTCATTTTTTTTTTCTCTTTGCGAAGCAAAAAATTCTTTGCGAGGGAGAAGATTCGAACCCGCGACCTTAAGCTCCTCATGTTCGCTCGTGACCAATTGTGCTATCCCTCTTGTGCGAAAGGATCGCAGAATCTAATACATGATTTACATTCACCCTTTTACTCAAGGAAAAAGTTGACAAAAATTCTATGCGAAGGGGAAGACTCGAACCCGCGACCTTATGTTTATACTCTTCGCCAGTGACCAATTGTGCTAGCTGCTGTTTGTGAAAGAAACACATAATGTTGTACTTATTCCATTTCTTTGCTTGTTGAAGCTCAAAATTTATGCAGAAAATGGGATTCGAACAAGCGTCATAAAAATTGCTCTCTTCGCTAGCTACCAACTTTGCTACTTCTCTTGTGCGAAGTAAAACACACCATGCTGAAACTTGAGTTCATCCACCCTTTACCGTTCTGGAAAAAATATATGGAAAATATGAGTGATGTGAGGGTTGAACTGGCGACATCCACCTAGTATACCTCGCGCACAACCATCTGTGGCTTTCTTTGTTTTTTGCGATAGAAGACCATATTGCCACTCTATTATTCTTCCTTTCTTTTCAGCAGTTCCAAAAAAGTGTGAAAAATATTGTGCTTTGCGAGAATTGATCACGCGAGCTCTAACCCATACTCCTAATCCCTGACCATCTGTGCTAGTTTCTATTTGCGAAAGCAAGCTATATTTCTGTCTTATTATTACTTCTTCTCCCTGTACGTCTTCTTCTCGCCAGCTTAGCTTTACCATGGAAATGGTAGTGAGCCCCATTTTATTTTCTATTTTTCTCTCTTCAGAACTAACTTGCTTGTCTATCTATCATCTTCTTCCTTTACTCTTCTGGATCTGGACCAATCATTAACAGCATCCGTTGCTTGAAGATTTAAATTATCTCTTGGAAACTTCTGTTTTTCCCCTTAAAGTTTATAGATTCAATTGAATTCGTCACCAACAGTAGTCAATTTTTCTAAACTTTCTTGAACCAACAAGATTAGGTCCCTGTTTCTAGCGCATATGTAGTTGCAGGAAAACCCACACTACACCCCTCATAATATTTCGTAGATCTAAATCTATTTCATAATCAAAATAAGGAAATAAGTGCTAAAATTGTAAAATAAGACACAAGATTTACGTGGTTCGATCAATGTGATCTACATCCATGGGGTTAAGGTTCTTCACTATGATTATTGAAATTACATTTGGGTTACATTGAGAATCTCCATTAATGGATATTTTGTAGAGCTCTAGATCTAGTTTTAGGGAAGAAGATGATAAAGAAAATAAATCTCTCTCAAAAATATCTCTCTCTCTTCAAAAATGGGTTCCCCCCCCCTTTTTCTCTCTCCTGCTCTCCTCTTTATATAGTGTTTACATAGTGGATGACAGCTCATGTACAACTAATATTTCCCTTAATTTCGGATTTACCTTGCGACATCCTCGCAAGAGTATAAATATTAAATCTCGCAGACACTCTAGTTTTCGCAAGATCTTCGTACTTTCTTCATGTTTACGTTATCGTCATTTCTGAAATCACTTTGCGACGGTTTCGCGACGTTGTTAATGAAGATTCCGCAAGTGTGTAGTTGTTGCGATATTTGGATCCTACAAGATATATCGCAGAGCATTCATGTAGTTTAGCTTCTTCGGATCCATCAAAAGTTAGGATGAGAAAATCGTTTATGAAGAATATATTGTCAGATGATTTACGAGCATCGAAGAAGAAGAAGACATTCTTGATGTTATAGATTTACTCCGAATGGAATATGGAGTTGACCTCACGTATAGTCAGGCATATCACGGTTTACAATTCACCAAGACTTCTTTGGGGTGATGACTCAAGTCTTATTCAGATTTAGTTTGGTATAAAGATGCAATTGAATAGTACAATCCTGGAAGTGTTGTCAATTTTGAGTATGATAGTGTGACGCGTCAGTTCAAAAGGTTTTTTGTTGCTTTTGAAGCTTCCATAATTGGTTTCACAACAATTCGCCGTCCGATGCTATTTATCGATTGTACCTTTCTCACTGGGAAGTTCAAGGGTGGTCTTATGGTTGCTTGCGGCAAAACTGGTAACAAACGTATGACTTTTAACCTTTTACTATTTTTCATTTTGTATCCATATTATTTTTTTAATTTTTTACTGTTGATCCATCATTATGCATTCATTTTGTTGATAAATGTAGCTTTTATTTTAGGTTTCTCACATTCTACATTGTATTTAACTTTCACGAGGGGGCGTATCCCCCAAGTGAGCTGCGACATAATACTATATGTAGCTTTGGTTAATTTAGACTGCTTTCTCTTTGGTTTGCATTGAAATTCATGCTTTAACTACCTCTTATTGGATCAACTGTGATTGTTGATCCAACTTTATTGAATCAACTGTGATTGTTCAAGCATGGATCAACTGTGATTGTTGATTAACTATGACTATTGATCCAGAACTATGATTGTTTTACACAGATTTATTGGATCAATTGTGATTGTTTATCCAAAAACTATATTTTGTTTTGAATCAACTTCTACTGTTGATCCAACTGAAATGGATCAACTGTGACTTTTGATCCAAAACATCATTGCTTACACAGATTTATTGGATCAAATGTGACTTTTGATCCAAAAACTATATTTTGTTTTGAATCAACTTCTACTGTTGATCCAACTGAAATGGATCAACTTCCATTGTTGATCCAACTGAAATGGATGTTGTGACTTTTGATCCAACTGAAATGGATCAACTTTGTTTATTGACACTAGTTACTGGTCACTTATTTTTGTTTTTGTTTTTTGGTTTTTGTAGAAATCTATCCAGTTGCATTTGGAATTGTTCCTTGTGAAAATTGTGAGAGTTAGGAATGGTTCTTAACCAATATGAAGGGTATTATTCGTGAAGATCGTCCACTGACCATCATATCAGATCGTGGAATCGGCCTTTTGAAGCATCTGCCTAAAGTCTTTCCAAATGCTTTCCATTCCTACTGTTTGTACCATATGAAAGGAAATATTCCGGTTCCAAAGGGCAAGAGCAGACAAACTGCAGTCAAGTTATTCGAAGAGTGCTACACTGCATTAACAAAGGAAAAATTTTATGTTGCTGCGAAGAGTATGAGTAATCTAAAGTTGGATTCAGTGGTTTCTTGGATGATGAAGATTCCACTCGAGAATTGGGCTGCTCATGCATTTCTAGGAGAAAGGTGGGGTGAGAACACATCAAATATTTCTGAGAGTTTTAACAATGTTATTAAGCATGATAAGCCGCTTCCAGCGATTGAGTTTCTCGATGGTATTCGTGCTAAGGTAATGGAGCAAAATTACAAGAGGTTATTGGAGTCTAACAAGTGGACTACAAGGCTTACTCCTCGTATGCAAGCAAGGTTTAACAAGAGGATAAACGACTGCCGTTCATACAAGTTTCGGAGATCAAGTGAGAAAGTATTTGAGATCATTTCTCCAACAGAAAGCATACTGTCGACTTGGATTCTAGGACCTGCAGCTGCAAATGGTGGCAAAAACATATCTTTCCTTGCACTCATGCAATGAAAGCCATGTTGCAGATTGGAAATGATGAACCATACAAATACATTAGCCCTTACTATACTTCTGACCACTATAGAAGGTTGTACTCTCGACCCATATATCCTATTACGGACTCTGAGAAGCCTCCTGGAATTAATAAAAAGGGGTATGTTTTTCCTCCCAATGGTGGTCGAGAACAAGCTGGAAGGCCTAAAGGTGTTAGGTATAGGGGTAGTCGTGAAAAGTTGCACAAGAAGAGGAAGTGTGGCCAATGTGGGATGCTCACCTTTCACAACCGTCGAACATGTCGCAGAGCTCCTTTGGCTCCTCGTGCACCAACGTTTCGCAAGGAGTCTCATTCCAGGATGATCAAGTTCTTGAAGAGGATGTTGTTCTGAAGTTTTTTGGTTTTATTCATATTCTGAACAACTTGTTTTAGGTTTCTTACTAGTTGGCTGTTTTCTTTTTCTTTTTTTTTATGCTTTTCTGGTTTGCAATTGTTATTTTTTTAAATGATATACACTCTTAGTTTGTTGTTATGAATTTTATTCTTTTGTTTCTCAAGTATATGTCAGTTTTCGGGTTCTGACTTTATTGATTTTACATAAAACATACTTATACAAATGGTATCAACTTCCATTGTTGATCCAACTAAAATGGACCAACAATGGTTGTTTACACTATAGTGTGGAAACATTGTTCCTTGGTTCCAACTTATTTGGATCAACAATGACTGTTGACACACAAAACAAACAGAAAATTTGCATGGTCCTATCTGTATTTTCTAGTAAACTCCCCAAGCTATACATACCTGTAACATTCATTCATAATCAGACCAACTTATTTGGATCAACAGTGGTTGTTTATCCAACTTAACTGGATCAACAATGGTTGTTGATCCAACTTATTTGGATCAACATTGGTTGTTTACACACAAAACAAACAAAAAAATTGCATGGTTCTATCTGTATTTACTAGCAAACTCCTCAAGCTATACATTCCTGTAACATTCATTCATAATCGACTTATATAAATTTAAAAAATTCATAATAATTCATGATAATTCATTCATAATCAGACCTACATCATTAAGATTTACTTACTAAGATAAGTATGTTTAAAACTACAGTTAGATTTTCTTTACAGACCATTAACAGACTATGAGATCAAGCTCACTCTAATGGTTCAGCTGCTGGTTCAACTACTGGTTCAACTGAGTCTTGCAATTGGATTTTTTGTTGAATAGAGTCGAGAGTTTGAATCGTGAAGTTGTTCCGGTTTCTTCCATGAACCCAATTCCGACAAGATTCTTGCTGCAATCTTTACTCGCTTCTTGTTCAACTTCTCATCTAAGTTAGCGATTTCAGTTAGGTGTTCACAGTTTCCACGCTTCACCAAATTCTTCATGTACATGCAAGTGTGCAATGCACAGTCGCATCCGTCTTGTGCTGGTATAGTGCAATGTGAAAAGCTTGTCTGTATATCACCACCTGTCTCTGGATCTTTGTGGCCCATTTCATTCAGCCATTGAGTCAGCGGTACTATCATCATCATATATTGCCAATTGTAAGCCGCGTTTCGCCTTGCAGAGTTGTACACTATCCATTTTCCTTTTACCAACGCTAGCACCACCCAATGGTATCCAACACCGTCCTTGTCAGTCAAGCACATTGGTACATGAGGTATGTGTCTTCAACATTCCCTGTGTAACTGTTCCTCAGCCTTTCCGGAATCCCACATCTCTCTACCTTTTCCATATTTTTCGTGGCTAATGCGATCCCCAATATCGGCTGTATCAATATTTTTTCAAATATATTAGTTTGCACTATTATGGATCATCTACAGTATAAGCAAAAGCTACATTTGTCAACAAAAAAAAATACAACTGTGATATCGTAACCAGAGAACAACATAAAATGAACAACATATCGTATTTGCAATTAAACTCCTCAAGATATACATACCAGTAACATTCATTCATAATCAGACTAACTTATTTGGATCAATAATTGTTGTTTATCCAAATTATTTGGATCAACAATTGTTGTTGACATACAAAACAAACCAAGATTTATCGGTTACTTACATAATCATTTGTTGAGAGAATGACGTGGTTCTTGTAATCTGGTTTATCCGCGAATCCATCTTTGATTTCAAAGATGTTGGTGTAGTAATCAACAATCTCAGCGTGAATGTTTTAATTATTCAGTAGACACTGTATGTACTTCCCAATGATAACTACTTCGAAATCTTGATTGCAGAAATAAAAATTGTAAGCTTTGTCGCTGCAAAATAAGCAACAAATGAATATGTTATTAAAAAGAGCTAGCATGTTAAAAAAAAAAAAAACTATGTTAACTGAGGTGTTTGACTTCGAATATGTTATTACATACCATTCAGTTGCATTCTCAAAGAATGGCTCGGTGACTTCTTTTTCGTTGTCATTGATTTTCTTCCACAATTTTAGTTTTTTTGGCTTCAACAGTTTTTTGGCTTCCGCAGGTGTGTTTTCAATTTGACTGTCGACAGTGTCAAGCTCAATTATTTGTATTTCCTTCTCCTCTTGCTTCTTTTTTCCTTTTCCACCTTTCCTTTGTCTCCTTCTACGCTAGCAGAGTAGGTGTTTGAATTCGACTTGAAGTTTATACGGCTTTCTCTTTGGCCTTTCTCCTTCTTCACCTGTTTCACAAGAGAACCGACTCGCTATTTTTTTGATGCTTTTGAATCATCATATTTTTCCTCTGATTCGGTTTCTCTTCAGTTTGCTCCTCAACTGTGTCCAAAATTAAACATTTTTTCAACCCTGCGCGTATTGCATCTCCTAATGTATTGTCATCCTCTTCACTTTGCTCTTCAACCTCTTCTGTTTCTTTTGTTTCTTGTGTTATGCTATGTACCTCATCCATTATTGCACCGAAACTCGGTATGCTACCTGCATGCACATACCCAGAAATTTCATCAGGTTTTATTGTTGAAAGTGGAGGAGTGTCAAGCACAACCATTTCCATTTGTATGTCATCATTCTTCCTCTCAACAGACGGACTCTTCTCTTCCATTGGTATGTCAGCTTTCTCTTCTACTATTCCAAAGAGATTTTGAAATGTTTTCAACCACCGAATCGAGCTCTGCATTGTTTTCTTCCACAGTATTGTGCTCTAAGTCATCAGCTTGCCTTAGTTCTCTTCCTGCATGAAATCCTTCCCTCCAATTATCCAAAGTTTTGGCACTTTTCGGTTTTTCCTCTGGCAACTTCATTCCAATTTCAGAACCCTTCCGCCAACTCTTCTCTTGAGTGTCCAAAGTATCTTGAGTTCCCAAAGTACTTTTAGTTGCATCTTCAGTTCCCAAGGAATCGTTCGTTTCTTGAGTGTCTTCATTTTTCACATCCACTGAATCTTCGACTTCCATGTTTATTCTAGTTTCATTCCCATCTGTTGGTTGATCATTCGCCGCAGAGTTCATTTCATGTTGATTCCCTTGCCCAAATGATTCTTCTTGTTGTTGCTTCTGTGTGAACAAATCTTCAAATTCCAAACCTTCAAATTCCTTCCCTGTATACACTGGTTTATTCCTATTCAGTGATTCCTGAAAAATTATTTCCTCTCCCTGCCATTTCTCTATGTTCTTGTCAATATCAGCAAGTCACTCCGGTTCTCCAGCTTGCAACTCTAGTTTGTCCTTGTTCCTCTCATACAGCTCTCTCAAGAATAACGTGTTATAGACAAACTTTTTAATTTCAGCCTTGTCCATGTAATGAATCTCATGCATGTCACAATCAAGAAAGATGTTTTCTTCCTCTAGCTCCTTTATCCATGTCCTCTCTTGTTCCAGCTCTCTTGCAGGTGTCGATAGGTCAATTAAATAGTTCTTCTCAGCAGACACTGGATCAACAAAGTCTTGATGAAACTGTAAAGCATTATCAACACAAATCAAAATAGTGTAGACAGTAAAACTGGATCAACATTGGTTGTTGATCCCATTCACATGGATCAACTTCCATTGTTTATCCACAAAGAATCGATAAGTAAAGTGGATCAACATTGGTCGTTTATCCCATTCACATGGATCAACTTCCACCGTTTATCCACAAAAACTTAGAATTGGAGGAGCTCAAAATAGTGTACACACTAAAATCGGATCAACTTTGGCTGTTGATCCCATTCACATGGATCAACTTCCATTGTTGAACCACAAAAATCGACACTAAAACGGATCAACATTGGCTGTTGACCCCATTCACTAAAAAAAAATGGTACATTTTTAATAGTAAAAAAATTACCGTCTTGTCGAACCAAGTCATATCAATTTCCTTCTTATTCATTTTGTTGCCAAAGTCACTTGCAAGTTGCTTGCACAATGCGTTCTGGTTCCATCGTAGGAATCTCAGAGTTGCATTTTCAAAATTCTCCCTTTTGTCGATGTACTTATTGGTACGTTTGCATAACCAACACTGTATAATATAAACAACAATGTTAGTTTTATCCAATAGTATGTATTTCACTCTCTACAACAATAAACATTTTACTTTTACAAAATTAACGTTTTTTCTTACCACTAGGAGAGTTGTGCAGCCACCGATAGCTAATTGTTTATTCTTCTTGTTTGCCAGGTTCGAAATCAAACATTCCACAACATGATCCGGCCATGACACTTTGTCCATCAGTAAGATATGAGGCAACCATTTCTTTGGGAAGGATGCCATACCAGCATTTGGGAATAAGAAAACCGTGCATAACCACATACCGAAAAGTCTTACAAAATGCTCCGGATCAGACTCATCTTCTGCTGCATTTTTTAGTTTGAAAACAACCTCAGCCTTCAATATTGGTTATGGACAATCTTTTGGTTTTTCTGGCCTGAACTTTTTATTTAAGAATTCGTTGTAGTCAAGTCCTTTCTTCGGTTGCAGTTGTTGCTTTAATTCTTCACTCTCTATAAGTCTTCTCATCTTGAATATCAAAGCGAAATCTCTTGCTTCCAGAGAGCACTCTTCATTTTCTCCAAATTTGAACTTTCTGGTTTTTTTATCAAATGCACTCATCAACATTTTGCATTGCAAGATTAATCTTTTTCATCCATTTACCACTCATACTCATGTCTGTTACATAAAATGGGCTCAGTAATTCCCAATATGGAGATTCCTTCAGTTCTTTTGCAAGTTTCGGTTTCTTCTTGTTATTTGCATCTTCCACTTCAAACTTTTTGCATAGAAAATTCCCCATTTCGGCCAATGGTTGTAGACCTCCTTTGATTCTCTGTTCGTTTGCTCTCGACTTGCCTCGCATACATGAAACTCAAATCATTTTCCTTTTCATTTTTGACAATAATCTTTTGTTTTCTCGCATTCTACCCATAATATATTTTCACGAGGGGCGTAGCCCCGAGTGAGGTGCGACGTATAAATATGTGTAATCACAGTTCATGTTTTAACTACCTCTTATTGGATCAAATGTGATATTTTACACATAATGTGATATTGGATCAATGTGGTTGTTTACACATATTTGTTGGATCAACTGTGATTGTTGATCCAAAACTATGATTGCTTACAAATATTTACTTGGATCAACCGTGGATTGTTGATCCAAAACTATGATTACTTACACATAATATTTCATTAAAGAGTCAATGTTTTTACCTTTGAGCTCTGGCTCTGGGTTTCCCTCTTTTGCTACTTCTTCTTTTTCAGCTTCATCTTCATCTGATTCTTTTTGCTCCTCTTCATCGGAATCTGATTCCGATTCTTCTGATTCTTCCTCAACTACCTTCTTGTTTTTCTCCTTTTGTTGTGGTTTTGATTTCGCCCTTGACCCGACTGCATACGTGAAGCTCAATCATTTTCATTTTGTTTTCAATATTTCAAACAATATAGTTAGATATACCAGCACAAATATTACAATCTATGTTTTTACCTTTGACGACTTTCTTCGGTTTGCCCTTTTATGCTTCTTTCTCATATATTACAATTTTTTTCTCTTCTTTCTCGATCATCTTCATCTGATTCTTCTTGCCCTTCTTCTTCGGATTCTGATTCTGATTGTTCTGGTTCTTCCTCAACTTTCTTCTTCTGTTTCACTTTTCGTTGTTGTTCTTCCTTTGTATTCTTGTTCTTCCTTTTTCTTGGTCCCTCTTCTTCTTAGGATTCGATCCGATTGTTTGGTTCTTCCTCAACTTTCTTCCTTTGTTTCACCTTTCGTTGTGGTTCTTCCTTTGCATTCTTGTTCTTCCTCTTTCTTGT
This sequence comes from Papaver armeniacum, assembly GCA_023531295.1. Classification (NCBI taxonomy): domain Eukaryota; kingdom Viridiplantae; phylum Streptophyta; class Magnoliopsida; order Ranunculales; family Papaveraceae; genus Papaver; species Papaver armeniacum. Next base: position 115,982 of record JAJJWW010012975.1, read on the forward strand.
TGCCTCTTCTTCAATTATCTTCTTGTTCTTCGCATTTCGTTTTGGTTCTGTAGGTTTCTCAATCTCTTGTGTGCCCTTTTCATCTTGCTTCTTCCTTATTCTTGGTGATCTCCTATGCATTATGTCTTCTCAACTTGAGTTCAACACTTATTATAGTTATCATTCATATTTTCATAGTAGAAAAGTACATGACCATCAAAAAAATCTATTGGATGAATCAACTACTCTTGTTTTATCCTTTTTTATTTGGATCAACTGTTGTTGTTTATCCCCTACATTGGATCAACTTCTACTGTTGATCCCTTTCATTTGCAAAGATATCTAAAATTCCTTCAGAAACACATAACAGTTGAACAACTTTGCATACAATGGATCAACTTTTATTGTTTATCCTATTTTTACTTGGATAAACTGCTGTTGTTTATCCCCTATATTGGATCAACTACTGTTGTTGATACAAAAATATTTAAAAATCCTAAGAAACACATTTTCACCCATTAATGGTAGAACATAATTTTCATACAATGGATCATCTTGTATTGTTTATCCTTTTTTTATTTAGATCAACTGATATTGTTTATCCTCTAAATTGGATCAACAGTAGGAGTTGATCCCCTAAATTGAACAAAAATATCTAAACCAACCAAATCTCTAGAATCACATTTTTCAGATTGAATAAATTTACCATTGAACAAATTTGCATACAAGATCACTAGCATATTCAACCTAGAAAAATAATAGTTTTCAACTTCTCACATTTTTCAGCATCTGAGCAAAACATTCAAAATCAAAATAACTAGCATATTCAACCTAACAACAATTTGAAGCAAATATTAGAAGCAAAACATTCAAAATCACCAAATCATGCTTGTTTTAGTCACACACGAATATCAGATCGACTAAATCTAACAAAAATCTCAAGAACTCTAACCAAAAATCAAAACTAACAAAATAAGACCAAAATCAAAAGCGTTTTTACCTGTTCAAATTGAAATCTTCAGTGAAACGAAATGAAACTTGATTAGCTTTCGTTTGTCGCTTTCGTTGTTGATGAAAGATATACGATTTCGTTCCTTTTCGCTTTCTTCTCCCGTTTTTCGATTTTCGATCTTCATCGAGAGAGTAGAAATAAGTTATTCGTAACGGCTACTGTATTAATGGTCGATTATGAGCAACGGTTAGTGGATTTATTTCATGAATTTCAGTTATTTTTCAGTTTTCAGATCTTGAATGTGTGAACGATGGAAACGAGGGAGAGAGAAGACTGAGTAGGTGAGAGAACCGAGTAACTGAATGAAAAATTAATGTGTCCGTTTCTTGTATAAAGTGAAATATATATGGAGGGCATTTTAGTAATCTAATAATTCCGGATTTTAATTCTTAAAATTAGTAGGGATATATTTATTTTGGGAAAGGATATATTTGTTGGGTTCTAAAAGTAGGGACATATAAATAATGTACCCTTATATATAAAACATAAATGTGTATGTTCACATTTCTCAGTTTCCTTTAACAACAAAATTGGGCAAGTTAAGTTGTTGTTGTTGTTGCCCAACACTCCGTGATAAAATACTAAGATATCAATAGTCAGTAAGACTTTACTGGTTCCCAGATTTCAATTATATAATTCTTATCACAAGAATTTTATAATTATATACTTTTGACTTCAAGGCGTCGTTCTAGGTTTTTCAAGGATATCATTGATATCTTTACAGGATTTCACTCAAATCCTCTTGAAGTCGACACTCCAAACGTCAGTCATTAGCATGACATTCTAATACTCAAACATGTTCCTCTTATTTCATGACGTTTTACATATGCCATGAAGCACCACTGTGTTTATGTATCACTTATTTGATTCCGATACCGTGACATAGCATCTAATCCAATCAGGGATTCCCACGGATACTCGTAATATGATTACAATACCATCACCAACTTGTTACTTAAATCATACTAGTACTATAGGAACCAGAAATCAGAAAATGGTGCCTAAACACAGTTCAAATTTTCACCAGAATTTTGAACTGGTATATCAGACTTTATAATTTGATGCATGCTCTTCTGTGAAATTAAAGAGAAATTGCCCAAATTTTAACACAAATTTGGTCAAAGAACTTCAATGTTACTCAAATAACTTTACCGTCGATGATCCATATCTGGGAAAGATTTATATGTATGGATCATTATAAACCACAGTCAAGGTCTCATCACTAAACATGTATGTCCAATCTTCATTAGAGGATATACAATATCAAGACTTTGGTTCCTTTTAAACCAACGGTGGAGAACTTAACTATTGGTTTGAACAAATACGCCCTTAGAGTTTCTCGTGCCAAATCAATGTTTCCACGTGAGAGCACGTCCCAATCACCACGGATTGAAAGGATCGTGACTTCTCAAATTTCATCTTCCAATTTGAAAAAATCAAAGCTTCCTTCAACTGCCACTTAACCGTAATTTGAAACCATGCATCGATTTCTTAGAGATGATATCCAAAAATTCCATTGTAAATATCCATTCACACGCAAGAGGTGGTTTTTCATATTTATGCCTTTTAAGGATACTAGTCTAATCATACTAATTTATAATCCGCACACTAGAATCCTAATTTAGCATACCATCTTAAAATTCTTTATAAAAAGAAAAGAAGATTAGATCACTTATCTTTTTGGAAATCGCATCTTAACTCCAATGGGAGATTCTCAGAAAGAAAAGGTAGTCCGTTTGCTTCAATCTCTACGGCTACTGCAACACTTCTCCTCATTCACTGTTCCAATTAGTTCTAATGATCCGTCGGTTGGTGCTGGATTTGATTGCTTCCACTTGAAATTAATTAGTTCCAACTGTCACCCAATGGACCAACCATACAACGTATAGAAGAAAAAGAGATAAAGAAACTTTGTGATTCAATTTTCAATTGTAACCGCCGTGGCTCAACTAATCGTCGTCGAATACTAACATGCACACAGTGTGCAGAAGAAAGGAAGAAAATAAAAGAATATTTCGTCTTAAGATTGTTGAATATCTTCTCCTTATCTGCAACTGTTGCTGATGACGTTGATCCGAGATTCGAAAACCAAAAAATAAGTAAAGGAAAACAGAGAGATTAGAAGACTAAGAACTTATGTATAGATCGAGTCGAGTATTAGATACTCTGTCCTTAAGACGAAATTCGCCCCACTCCGGTGCTAATGGGTCTTACTTGCGAAACGTCTCCCAGGATACAACGATCTTTCTTCCTCGAGTAGAAGCACTCCAAACTCAAGGAAACGGCGAACCAAATTTAGTGTTTATCTCTCAATACTATGACAACAATGAATGCAAGTGAAATCAGATTTTTGTGTGTGCTTTTCTTGTATTTGGAAAGAACCATGAGTGGGGTTTCTATACTTGATAGGTGACTCTTAGGAGGGTCATGTCTTTTGGGAGAGTCATGTCTCTTCATGGAGAGTCACATCTCCTGGAAAGAGTCTCTTCACAATTTGGTGTAACCAACTTATCCTAAATTCTATTCAATTTTTCCAACAGTTTGGACAAGGGCCAGAAATTGTAGTCCTCTAATTAGAGAGACTTAGATAACTGCAGATTGTTCAGTTATTAAGGAGTTGTGGTTCCAAAAAAATAAAAGACTCTTTGAAGACATAAAACCAAATGAGAAGCAGTTCAAAACTAAAATAAAGAAGATGGTTCTTGAGGGTGGATACAGAATGAAAAGCAATAAGTGGAACCAGAACTATGATATGCAAATAATTAACTTTTTTCATCTTGGTGCAAGACACAACAAATTCCATTGCATTAGAACTTGTTACTGGAATCCTCCCACTCTTGGATATATCATGTTCTGTTATGATGGATTATCTTTTGGTAACCCAGGTGCAGCTGGTTTTGGAGTTGTGGTGAGAGATCATACAAGTCAAGTGCTTGGAGTCTTGTCTGGGGGTATAAGTACTGGAACAATTACATTGCAGAAGTGTATGGAGTGGTTTGTGCAGCAGAATTAGCAGTGGAATGGGGCATGGAAAACATTGTATTATGTTCAGATTCAAAAACAGTAATTGGGGACTTTGCTCAAGGGAAAGTTCCTTGGTTTATTCACATGAGATGGAGGAAAGCAAAAAGTAAAATTGCTTATATCATATTCATGCACAGTTTCAGAGAAACTAATTTTTCTCATTGTCATCTGCTGCTAAAAAGAGGATCCACATTAGCAACTCGGTGAAAGGCAAATCTTCATGGGAAGACCTTCATTCTTGACTAGAATTGAACTTCCAGAGGTGGCTTATTACAGATTCTGCTGATGAGAAGCTTCAGTTCTCAACATCTTCATATGTCCGATGTTCTTTTTCCATTTCTTTTCTGAGTCTGTTCTAGTGGGCTGCCCTGTTGGGTTTTTGTTTCCATTTTCTTTTCTGGGCCTTCCTTTGTAGGCTGTTTTTTGTTGGGTTAATTTTTCCTCTTATATTCTTAATTTTTCTTATTAATGAAATATGATTCAGAAAAAAAAAATTACGACTTGCCTTGAACGATTTATAAAGGGATACCAAAGATTACTTGGGGGTGATACCAATCTATAAAAGACAAATAAGTGTTAACAGAGATCCTGACCGATCGGATCGCTGGAATTGGTATCACCCCGCTAATAGTGGTATCCCCTTTATAAATCATGTTGCCTTGGCGTGGTAATCCTGGATATCTGATGTGATGAATTTCGGGTCTTACATTTTGTTTGTTTATTCCTGATCTATTTGAGTCGTCTGAATCTGACTGAAATCACATGACTCATCTGAATCTAACTCATTAAGATATGATTTTGAAAATGTGTTTGTTATTTTAGTCAGACGGACTCAACTAGCTGATTCTATTTGGACGGAAAATAACTTGTATATATTGGTTTATCTTGTATATTTTCTTTACCTTTAATCTTTTAAACTAAATAATATACATATTACAGCATCAACCTTTAAAAGTTAGAATCCTACATACATAAAAAAGAAAAACAAATAATAAAATATATAAAAGATTAGCTATTTAGATTGCTTAACAGGGTGGAAGGATCCTTGGCCATCCCCAAGAAATCATACATCTTCCTTGGACATTCATCTTAAAATTCTTGAGTGAAATCCTTGACGGTTAAAATCGACTTCTTTTACCTGGGGTATTGTAATACCCCGACATTCGGCAGTGGTTGTCCGAATGGAATATACGTAATGGTTTGTCCTTTCCTAAAACCGAGGCCTCATTGGTTCACTTAACTTAGTTGTGGGGGAAAACTTCTCAGTTAAGCGTGCTCGGTCAGGAGTAGTCACATGATGGGTGACCTCTCGGGAAGCTGTTGCTGGATAACCATAGTAGTGCCGTCAAAAATCTCACACTGCTTGATAACCACAATGGGTAAGTGGGAACAATCTCGGTGACAAGAAACGTCTACATTATACCGAGGCCTTTTCAAGATAATTGGTTCCGAGTTAGCGTAAAACTCGAAGTTAAGCGTGCTCGGAAGGGAGCAATCCAGGGATGGGTGACCATTCGGGAAATTTCTGTTGGATTACCACAGCGATGTTGCAGGAGACAGTTGAAGTGTTGATCCAAGGCCTCATACCATTCATCACTGCCATGTTGCATATCATAACGATCCTCAATCACAGTTTCAGACATCTAAAACAGTGAAGGAAGCAGACAAGACAGACATAACATCACATCATTTAGAATGACAACACAAGACAAAGAACCAATGCGTTTGGATCCTCATTTCTCTTGATGATAGCTTGTGATAATAATTTAGAACGCATAGGGAACCAAGTATACCACAAACTTTCGATTGGACCTATAAGATGAGAACCTAATACAATTGCAAGTAGGCAACTTAATGATCCTTGAAAAATATGTATATGCGGTTTATCTTTCTTGTACGCCGGATTAAACTCGTGACCTCGTCCAACTTGAACATCGTACACTGAATTAAACAGCCACAAACACTAGCCTATTATCATACTTCGGACCGGAATATAGTTGAGACCGAATTAACCCTCCAAGCAATTCGGTTGCGGTCTTATTCCTTACGTATCTTGAACCTCGCAGATTCGACGCACTTGATTCCCTTAGCGACGTCCTTTTCGGCTTAAGAGTTATTTCAACCTCGGTTAAAGACGTTTGATACAAATCGCCCCTAATGGAGACAAGCATATTTGAATTGACAAAGTCCAACAAACCTCCCAGACGGAAGACTTACGCTCTGCTAGTTGAGAAACCCGGATTACTAACCACCTCGCAAGAACAATGCAAAAAAATCAAATAAGAGTTCAAATATCTATCTTGAGGAATCACAAAGTCTGAGAGGAAGAGAAATTTGTGATTTTTATCTATCTTGTTGCTGATCTAAAGTTCGTAAACTTCAATAACCAGTTGAACAAGATCCGGATACAAGAACTATCAGGTAAAAATATAGTTTGATCGGGCTTCACAAATCCCTAAGTGAAGTCTTCAAAGTCGTAGCCTAAAATATAGTTCTGTGAAAAACCTTAGTTATAGACGACTCGAGATTTGCAACTAAGACAAAAGAGTGACAGGGATTGAAAAATCATGTTGCAAGAGACTCTCTATGGATTTTCAAAGCTTCGGGTAGCTTGAGATTAGGGTTGTTAATGGGTCGGGGTCCTCCCGGGTATCACTAGACCCGGATCCTACTTATAAAAGTCGGATCTGGTTCCTAATGGTTCCGGGTCCGGATCCTAAATTTGTGGACCCAGAACCAGATCCATTAAAAATTCCGGGTACCCGTCGGTTCCGGGTACCCATTGGGTATCAAGGAAACTATAAAAAGAATTCAAAAACTTAACATATTTCTTTTTGGCTTGGATCTAAAAAAAATTCACAGAATTTTATTATTTTTTCTTCATTGATGTATTAAATAAAGATTAAATGTAAGAAAAAAATGAAAAATGAAAAAAAAAAATATATGCCAAAACTAACAAAATACTTATAATTTTGCTAAAAGGATGAATAAAAGTTAGAATAAACTGGTACCCATTACCCGCGGTACCGACGGGTATTTCCGTTGGACCGTTAACATTCGGGTAATTACCCGTCGGTTCCTAAGTTGTTAATGGGTCCAACTTTAGGACTCGGAACCGGACTCGTTTATATAGGGTTCGGTTCCGGGTCTGGGTAATGGGTACCCATTGACAGCCCTACTTTAGATCCAAGCAAACACTTTCCCAATTTAGATGAAATTCTTATTAGGAATTTATATAAGCATGTGAAAAGTCCTCATTTGAATTACACAGAAGAATATGCATTATGGTGGATTGCGGAACCATGAACAATGATATAGCAACAAATATGCATTTGAACTTACAATCTTAAAGTGACTTTGTTAATAAAGTTGTCTTAGAAGTGACTATCTCGTTATAGCAAAAGTGAATATAGTCATATAGAGTAGTTCGTGACTATATACTAAACTAGAATGGGTAGGTTCACAAACTACATCCGGGTATGTTTTAGATGTTTAAGCCTACCCCATTCCCGAACTTCAAATGTACGGTGTTTGCAAACTTATGCAGTTCACGAATTAAATGCGACTAGATGATACATAAAAGTATGTGTATATTACACCAAGCAATTCAAAATATGTAACACACACACTTTTCGTACGCACATCCTCAAAGATGCGTCATTTTCATGAGAAGAAGCTTCATCTCAAGCTTATGTTTCGTGCTAAGAGGAATATTGGCCTAGAGTCAATATTGTACCATCATGGCGCGTTATGCAGGTTATATTGTCCAAGAGCCAATATTATACCATCATGGTGCATCACGCCAGTGGGTTGATGGACAATGGCATTGTTGCACCATCATGGTGCATCATCCAGAGAAAAGCTGGCTAAGTGCAGTATAACGTCATCATGGTGCCTCATGCTAGTACGAAGCTGGCCAGTGCGATATTGCACCATGATGGCCATCAGGCCAACTCGAAAAATACCACCATCATGGTGCAATAATTATGGCTTGCATGGCAATGGACATGAATTGTAAAGCAAGCATGGAAATGGACATGAATTGTAAACCAAGCATGTCAAAGTGATCCCCGACTTTAAGTTGTAGGAATGTTAATAAAACATATATAGGGAGGGGTAGTTAGTTGAAGGTGTATATGAAAACGTGCGGGTACCAAAATACACCACCAACTTTTTCTTAGGAAACCTGTATGGACTAAACTCAATTACAATTCCGAGAGTTACAACTTAATGAATCTCAATCAGGAATTACAAGAAGAGACTTATATCCCTTTCTCTCACAGTCAGAATGTAAACAGAGATAATTTTGTGAACCTAATTGTTCCGTGAGAGTACTTGGACGATTTTAAAGACTAATATCCAAGATCAATCAAGTCGTATCCAACAAACAAGTATGAATATATCTACTTTGATTTATTTAAGTACAACATGTGATATTTCAATTATAAAGATAAACAATATAATGCGGAAAAAGAAATAGCACTGACACCGGAAATTTTGTTAACGAGGAAACGGCAAATGCATAAAAATGCCAGGATCTAGTCCAAATTTGAACACCAAACTGTATTAAGTCGCTACAGACACTAGCCTACTATCAAAACTTCAGACTGGAATGTAGATGAGACCGAATCTACCATCATGGAGATTCAGTTACAATCGCGCTCCTTACGCCTCTTGAATCCCATTAGGACTCCGTGTAATTGACCCCCTTATCTGACGTCATTTACAGCGTAAGAGTTGATTCAACTCAATTGAAGACTTTAAACCAAGTTGCCTCCCACAGATAAGCATATATGTGATTTCGGTTCTGATCAAAGATCAAGGTGAGATAGGAAATCGATTGCAATAGACAAAGTCTAGCAAACCTCAAAATCCGGTTTTATGACTCCCGAAGAGCAGCCAAGATTATTAGTCACCTCACAAGTATATACTTGTGGAATCACAAGGTCTGAGATGAAGAAACTTTGTGTTTCTATCTATCTTGCCTATTGGAGCAAATGTCTCAACAATCAAAGTAAGATCAGAATACACGAACTATCAAGATAAAGATAGTTGGAACTGGCTTCATGAATCCCTAGGTGGAGTATTTTCAGTCGTTAAACCTAAAAAGGTTTAAAGGAGAGGACGACTCTAGTTTACAGCTAGGACATACAAGAATAGTGTCAGGGATTCAAAAATCCCAGTTGTTTGAGGTTCTCCTTATATAGACTTTCAATATCAAGGTTGCTTTGGATTTAAGCTAAGGTAGCTTTGGAATCAAACAATCAATAATCACCGTTAGATGAAAAACTTGACGTGAGATTAACATAATAGAATATACACTCAGGTTAGGATAAACCGTAACTGAACCGTGTACAATGACTTGTTCATGAAAGGTTAGCCGAAACTAGCCAGTCAAACGATAAGATTAACCATTTTCATATAACTCTTTAAGAATTTAACCTTGAGTCACACTTGTGATCAAACATGTCTAGATAGTGTTTTCAAAGAGTTGTTCAAATGCCGATTATCTCAAAGAATAATTCTGATGCATCTGGAAATATTCTACAGGGTAAGTACATATACTTGGTACGTGTACTGTATTCCTGTTCGTGACTATTTTTGTCATGGTAAGTGTACTGGGTTTGTATACCTTTAAGACAAAAACGGGTTCAAGAATCCACAGATCTTTTCTGGTTTTCATAATGGGTATGCATACCTTTTCCAGTTTAGAAACCAATATATATATTTTTTTTTTTTGCATACTAGGTATGTGTACCTTCCTGATTCACGACTCAACAGACTTTTTATGGTATGGATACCTGATAGGTGTAGAATACACCTAATTTACTATCTAGTAGTTTATGCTTTCTTTGCTATTTTTTCCTGTAAATTATGTATTTTACGTTTGTTTTGAGTTTTATAGCTACTTTGGAGTCACACGGAGGAAAAGAAGAAGAAAGCACCCAATTTGAGCCAAAAGGGCAAAAAGGTCATTTTACAGGCGATTGATATATGGAGCCCAGTTAAGGTTAAGGGGCAACCCAATTTGAGGAGTGTTAAACACGAGACTAGCCAAGGTTAAGGGCTACTCTTTTGGAGGAGCACTAGAGAAAGGACCGATTGAAGTTAAGGGGTCGCCAAGTAGGTAGCCCTTATCCGTAAATGAAGTGCTACTATCACTGGCATCTTTGGATGGGTTATGGTTGATAAACCCAAACCGTAGACCCAAACCCGACCCGGATCCATGCCCGAATAACCCAGCTCAAATCGAGAAGATATTTTCTTCTCCTCATTTACTTTCTTTCACCTGAACTGCTGAAATTGAGAGAAATCGAGAGGAAGAAAGAAGGAGGAGCACTAGAGAAAGGACAGTTGAAGTTAAGGGGCTGCCAAACTGGGTAGCCCTTATCCAGAAATGAAGTGCTACTATCAGCTGGTACTGGATGGGTTATGGTTGATAAACCCAAACCCGTAGACCCAAACCCGACCCGGATCCATGCCCGAATAACCCAGCTCAAATCGAGAAGATATTTTCTTCTCCTCATTTACTTTCTTTCACCTGAACTGCTGAAATTGAGAGAAATCGAGAGGAAGCAGCGGCTGTGTCTGAAATTGAGAAGTGAGAATCAGAGAGACAGAGAAGGAAAGGAGACAGCCGCTGAGTGAAATCGAGAGGAAGCTCGTGAGGGATTTGAGATGAAATCGAGACCCGAGATGAAGTTAGGGTTCTTAAACATAGAATTGAAGGTTCGCCAGAGAATTAAGATGGAGCTGGTATGAATAGAAAATGGGTTTGAGCGAGATTGATTGAATGATGGGTTCGGTTAGGTTGAAGCTCAGGGAAACAGATGGGCTCGATCTGTGATGGTGGTGGTCGCGATCTGAGGCTCGAGTCGATAATGAGGGTATGAGAAGAACTGATAATGGTGATTGCTGTTGGGTCTGTGAATCGAGATGATGGCCAGTCGATTGAAGAAATTGGTGGAGTTTGATGTGGCCGTAATCGATCAGGTAATGGATCTGGAGGTGATGTTGATAGCTGTTGTCGTCGATTGTGAGCTGAATGTATGAATAGGTTCGATCAGACAATGGGTTCGATCTAAGATTGAAGCAAGTTGAGATTGGTGCTATCGAAGTTGTAGGATGGGTTTGAGAAGAGATAAGAGACCTCGAGAGATGAAGAGCGAGAATTTGAGAAGGGCTGATCTTTTGCAAGGCGGGAATTGGCAAGATTGCAATTGCAGTGGAGTGTTGGTGGTCTTGTGTGTAAACTTGGTGTCTGCTAATGGTGTCGATCTTTGCTACGAAGTTGCAGCTCAGATGATGCAAGAAGGTGTTGATGGGACTGTGCTGTGACAAGGGAGATGCAATGGCTAGGAAGCAACTGAGGCTTTGACAGGGTCAGGTGGAATTGAATGAATGTCAAATGCAGGTGCAATGGCTGTGAAGTTGGAGCCTGAGTATGGAGAGTTGCAGTTCAAGCTGGCTCGGTAATGCTGTTGTGTACTCTGTGTTGAATGAGCAGGAAGCAATGGGATGGTTTGAATTTGGTATAGGAACTGAAGCTCAAGGTTGCAGTTCATTGAGGTGATCCTATGCTTGACAGGGAAGTTCAGGTGGAGCTGCTAATGAGCTAGGAACTGGTGATGAGTGGTAGCCTGAGGTGATATCACGGGTGTTGCGGGAAATATTGAATGCGATTGCGAGGTGATTGTGGCAGTGGCGAGTGCTTTATGGTGGGAATTGATTTTGGTGCAATGATGTTGAATTCACAAGAAGCGGGAAGAAATGAGTTGTTGATGCTAGAAATGGCTGCAAGGTTATGCCTGACCAACACTTTGGAAGCACAATGATTGTCTTGCACAAATTTGGCTTTGTCAATGGCTTTTAATCTGGCCGAGTTAACTTGACTAACTCACTCCGACTCACCTGACTTGACCCGTTCCCGATTGACCCACCGGACCCGAGCAAGCGAAGTAAGATTGACTCATTAGGCGACTCGATGATTCTCCTTGACCTGTTGACTAACGTTGGTCGACGGTTGACCAGTTTGACCGTTAGTCCTAGCAGGAGGACCGGACGGAATATTAGTCGAATATTCTCTCGACGACAAAATTTTCGGGCGGCCGTGGCGCGCGTTTTCCGGCCAAATTAGGCCATAATCCCAGTTTTCCGGCGAGCAAAATTCCAGAATTTTCTATGGACCTCTCTCATGGGTGTGAAGATTTGGGCTAGGAATTGGATGGAGAATTGGACTCAAATTTTGAAAGAGAAGGTGGAAGAGTTGAGAAAAGCTTGGATTTGGAAATTGAATTGCAAAAGAATAAGGATTCTATTCCTTGGAAGATTTGGAGAATATTGAAGCCTATAAATAGAGAAGTTTTCTACAACTTCTACACATATCTTTACACACAATTCTTTTCTTTTCTTATTCTTTGTGTGAACTCTTTAACATGAGTAGTTAATTTATTGATTGAGGATGAATTCCTAGTTTTTAAACATATGATTTAAGTTTTTGTTTTCAAATTCTATCTTGAAGTTTTTCACATAATTATCGATTGTTTTTACTAATAGGAGTGATCTTAAAGACATTCATGATTGATTGATAGATTGTTTGGGGTGGCCAACTAAATTGATTTGTTAATTCAATCTAAAGCTAGTGAAAGTTAGGGGATAAGTAATCGTTCTTTGACTCTTTACATAAGTAGCAAACACGAGACCTTGCGGAGGGATTCCGTGGAGCAATTGTGTGTAGAAACAACGTTAGCAAGTAGACCTTGAGCTAAGAGTCTAACTACTAATATCGACCTAAGAAATTCACAAAACCTAATGCATGAGCCAAGTTACATCTAGGTTGAGCTAATTCTAGGTGGCTTGGTGATTAGAATCCTGTAGTCGAGAACTTCCGTGTCCTAGGTGATACAAGGGATTTAGGGGTTTAGCAATCGAGCTATTTTGCTTTACCTACGGTTGGTGATAATTTGTGACTAATAACAAGTAGAAGAGAACATAACTTGATTCATTGTTTCGTAACGAAGAAGGATTCCTTGATCTCGTCTTTCTTATTGCTTTCAACTTTATCTTTTTATTGCTTTGTTTATTTTCTTTTGTTTTTTTTTACACCCCCCTTTCGTGACAACTTTTACAACTAGAATCTCGTGCTCCTCGTGGGATCGACCTTGACTACCCTATATTACTTGTTAATTAGGTAGTAAAGTATTAATTAATTTGATTGCACCTGACACGCATCAAATTTTGGCGCCATTGCCGGGAGCAAACGGATGATTTTAGTTGTTTTTATTTTTCTTTTTGCTTTATTCTTGCTTTGTTGGATTCTATTCCGTATCTAACTTAAGTTTTTGAATCTTATTTCAGGTGCCATGTATGGTGGACGAGAGCAAGCATATTACAACAATCAATACGGATTTCAACCTCAACATTATGGCAACTTCCACCCATCCATAGGATACAATCAAAACCAATCTTTTGGCTATGATCAAATTCCTACGGAACATTATGGATATTCTCATACATATCAACAACCTTATGACGGGTATGTAGGTGGACAATCACAAGGATGGGAGGATAATTTTGTTTATGATCAGAAAATCTCTATTTTTGCGGATAAGATGTTGGCCATGATTGGGGATCTTCAACAAAAGATGCAAGAATCACATCGAGAAATTCAAAGGAATTCGGAGAAAATATACGAACAAATTAACAAACCTTTGGATACTTTTGATGACGATAGTGTAGATTACTCGAGCCTTGATCTTAATAATGATCAATCACCTATTCAAAAGGACGAGCTTGAGGAAGATGCATTTATTGCTTGGCAAAAATTTCTTAAGGAAAGATGGGAGTCCGCGGAAGTGTATGAGTGTTCCGACAATGAGGAAGTTATTCCAACTCCGGATCATAATAACGATCCTTCACCTATTCAAAAGGAGGAGATTGGGTGTGACTTACCTCTTGTTGTAAACGAAGTAACACCCGCACAAGAAGATCTTACAATCTATACCGATGAAATTCATTTTTGTGAATGGCCCGATTCCGATGATGAGAATGTTGAAGAGATGATACTAGAGGATGAAACCACATTCATTGATTTTGTGGAAGACCCAATTGAACTTGCTAATGATTATGATGATACCGAGACTATGGTTAAGGTAGAAAACGACGAAGAATGGTTGCAAGGTTTAATAGAGGACCACGATATACAAGAGGTAAGTAATTCACTTGAATTTTTAAGGATGAAGAGGATTCTATAATACAAGAATTTTTGAAAGGTTTGTCTAACCCTTTGCCTATTGATTCTTCTCCTTTACCTCTTATTGGTTTGAATGTATGTGCTTGAGAAAGTATTTTTGGATGATTTTGTTTCTAAATATCCACCATTGGAAACACTTGATGCTAACACTATGCGGGTTTGCCAAGAGGAATACATGGAAGTTCCCGAATTCTATGTTCTTTATACACTTCGAGTGTGGACGAGAATAAGTGTGGGGAAGTTTCTATCAAGCAATAATTTCACTATTATTTTCTTGTGCTAATATTTGTATGGAGTTATTGTTTGCAAAGCAGGTATTATGGGTGGATCCTCAAATTTTCCGATTGTTAGTATATGGGGAATGAATCTTACAAGAGCCAAGTGGGCCGTCGACTTTAAAACAAGCGCTTAATGGGAGGCAACCCATCGGTTTTGTATTTCTTATCTTTTTGCTTTTTGTTTTTTCTTTTTCTTGTTTCTTATCATGTTAAAATTTCCCACCTTGACTTTACTAGGAGGATTCAATTACATTGAGGACAATGTAAGGTTTAAGTGTGGGGGAGTGGTTAAGCATGTTTTTAAAACAAAAATTACAAAAAAATGAAAAAATTTTGAAAAAAAAAAAAAAAAAAAAAAAAAGTTTTACTTAAAAATTCCAACTTTTAAAGATTTTAGAGTCACTAGCATATTTCTAGGTATGTTTACATAGAGATTTTGACCGACATAATTGAACTTGGAAATGTTAGAGAACTACGTTCGGATTTCTTGTTTGTTAGAGTGTTAAATAATGGATTTAATCATGCCAGTGATGCGAATTTGGTGCAGGGAGAAGTGCGTTATTAGAGTTCTTTGATCAATCATTAGTGGAGACTACCCGTATTCATATCATGAGAGGCACCGATTGTAAATCTTTCATCTACTAAAGAGCTTCTTTTGAGTGTGTCACCGTAAGTAAATTCCGGGTAGAATGGTGAGCTACCCAACCTCCCACCACTAGAAGCACTACTCTTTGATCTCTTGAGTGCTAATTTTGTCAATCATGAGGGTGACGTCCATGGATGAAAGCTTCCTTCTTGTAGTTCGATTTGCAGTTAGCACCATTCTCTCTCGACAACAACGGATCCATAGAAACACATTCATCATCAACAAGGAGCGACATCAAAATCTACAAGGAAAGTGGGAAAAGTTTAAGGTTTACAAGCAACGGAACGAGAAAAAAGAGCAAATTTCAAATTCAAGTAAAGCAACATACAAAAGAGCGGATTTTACATATATGTTGAAGACTTACACTACAATGAGGTAATTTTATATCCAAGTATGAAGACTTATTCATGAAAGCGAAGAAAAATTAAAAGGTGAGAATTTTTGAAAGTTTATGATTTCAAGACGATACAAGTTGTGAAGAATCAAGCGGTAAAATACTACTTCCACGGCTATGGTTTATTTTGTATTTAATTTCTCTTGTTCAAAAAAAAAAAAAAAAAAAAAAAAAAAAAAAAAAAAAAGAAAAAAAAAAAGAGAAATATTTGTATAAGCCGTGGGGAAGGAAAATATATAAGGAAGTTTCAAGCGACAAGGATTTTGAGGTAAAAAGAGTTAAGAATTGTTAAGGATTTATGAAATTTAAGGGTTTATCATCAATAGTTGAAACCGAAGACGAAGTTAAAGATGAGGAGCGGAAGACGTTTCTATTGGATGCCGTGAGAGTGGTGTTATCATAATTGGCGATCGGATGTGAAGGTGAGTAAGTAATCTCATCCTCAATAATATATGGTTGATTTCCTTTCTTAGAGATCGTCAGAAAAATGGTTTTTCAAAATATTAAAAGATGTGGGTTTTTCAAAATTTCGGAAGTTATCCTTCCCACCATTCAACGTGATGCAGGATTTCTCTCTTCATTCTTACCTGCACACATGTGAGAACCATAAAAAAAAAAAGCTGTCTTTTTGAGTGCAATTATCATAAAATCCTTTTTGGTGAGGCAGAAGTCGAGGCGAAATGCTTATTGATCGTTTCTCAAACACGCGTTCTCTCATTATGGTGTGGTTATTTCTCACTCAACATTTAAGAACGAGAATATGTTCTTTAGTATTTCTAACTTCTTATTACTAGCATGCAAAAATTCTATGTCCTCATAACTCTTTGGATGCTTGTGACGCTTGAACGCTTTGAAGTTGTGAGTTTTTAGTTTGATTTGCTCGAGGACTAGCAAAGTCTAAGTGTGGGGGAATTTGATAGGTGTAGAATACACCTAATTTACTATCTAGTAGTTTATGCTTTCTTTGCTATTTTTCCTGTAAATTATGTATTTTACGTTTGTTTTGAGTTTTATAGCTACTTTGGAGTCACACGGAGGAAAAGAAGAAGAAAGCACCCAATTTGAGCCAAAAGGGCAAAAAGGTCATTTTACAGGCGATTGATATATGGAGCCCAGTTAAGGTTAAGGGGCAACCCAATTTGAGGAGTGTTAAACACAGACTAGCCAAGGTTAAGGGCTACTCTTTTGGAGGAGCACTAGAGAAAGGACAGTTGAAGTTAAGGGTCGCAAATCAGGTAGCCCTTATCCGAAAATGAAGTGCTACTATCATTGGTCTTGGATGGGTTATGGTTGATAAACCCAAACCCGTAGACCCAAACTCCGACCCGGATCCATGCCCGAATAACCCAGCTCAAATCGAGAAGATATTTTCTTCTCCTCATTTACTTTCTTTCACTTTGACTCTTTGAAATTGAGAGAAATCGAGAGGAAGCAGCGGCTGTGTCTGAAATTGAGAAGTGAGAATCAGAGAGACAGAGAAGGAAAGGAGACAGCCGCTGAGTGAAATCGAGAGGAAGCTCGTGAGGGATTTGAGATGAAATCGAGACCCGAGATGAAGTTAGGGTTCTTAAACATAGAATTGAAGGTTCGCCAGAGAATTAAGATGGAGCTGGTATGAATAGAAAATGGGTTTGAGCGAGATTGATTGAATGATGGGTTCGGTTAGGTTGAAGCTCAGGGAAACAGATGGGCTCGATCTGTGATGGTGGTGGTCGCGATCTGAGGCTCGAGTCGATAATGAGGGTATGAGAAGCGATAATGGTGATTCTTTGTTGGGTCCGTGAATCGAGATGATGGCGATCGATTGAAGAAATTGGTGGAGTTTGATGTGGCGTAATCGATCGGTAATGGATCTGGAGGTGATGTTGATAGCTGTTGTCGTCGATTGTGAGCTGAATGTATGAATGGGTTCGATCAGACAATGGGTTCGATCTAAGATTGAAGCAAGTTGAGATTGGTGCTATACGAAGTTGTAGGATGGGTTTGAGAAGAGATAAGAGACCTCGAGATGAAGAGCGAGAATTTGAGAAGGAACTGATCTTTGCAAGGCGAGGAATTGGCAAGATTGCAGCTGCAGAGTGGAGTGTTGGTGGTGCTGTGTGTAAACTTGGTGCTGCTAATGGGGGCTGGTGCTGCTCTGAAGTTGCAGCTCAGATGATGCAAGAAGGTGTTGATGGGACTGTGCTGTGACAAGGGAGATGCAATGGCTAGGAAGCAACTGAGGCTTTGACGAGGTCGAGTGGAATTGAATGAATGTCAAATGCAGGTGCAATGGCTGTGAAGTTGGAGCCTGAGTATGGAGAGTTGCAGTTCAAGTTGGCTCGGTAATGCTGTTGTGTACTCTGTGTTGAATGAGCAGGAAGCAATGGGATGGTTTGAATTTGGTATAGGAACTGAAGCTCAAGGTTGCAGTTCAGTGAGGTGATCCTATGCTTGATAGGGAAGTTCAGGTGGAGCTGCTAATGAGCCAGGAACTGGTGATGAGTGGTAGCCTGAGGTGATATCACAGGGTGTTGCAGGAAATATTGAATGCAGTTGGTGTGATTGTGGCTGGTGGCAGTGCTTTATGAGGCTGGAATTGATTTTGGTGCAATGATGTTGAATTCACAAGAAGCAGGGAAGAAATGAGTTGTTGATGCTAGAAATGGCTGCAAGGTTATGCACAGCCAACACGGCTGGAAGCACAATGATTGTGCTGCACAAATTCTGGCCTGTGCAATGGCCTGTCCTGGCCGAGTTAACCCAGCTAACTCACCTGACTCACCTGACTTGACCCGTTCTGATTCAGCCACTCAGACCAGTAAGCCGAGTAAGATGCTGACTCGGTAGCTGACTCGATGATTCTCCTTGACCTGTTGACTAACGTTGACTGACGGTTGACCAGTTTGACCGTTAGTCCTAACGGAGGACCGGACGGAATATTCCGTCGAATATTCTCTCGACGACAAAATTTTCGAGCGGCCGTGGCGTTTTCCGGCCAAATTCCGGCCATAATCCCAGTTTTCCGGCGAGCAAAATTCCAGAATTTTCTATGGACCTCTCTCATGGGTGTGAAGATTTGGGCTAGGAATTGGATGGAGAATTGGACTCAAATTTTGAAAGAGAAGGTGGAAGAGTTGAGAAAAGCTTGGATTTGGAAATTGAATTGCAAAAGAATAAGGATTCTATTCCTTGGAAGATTTGGAGAATATTGAAGCCTATAAATAGAAGTTTTCTACAACTTCTACACATATCTTTACACACAATTCTTTTCTTTTCTTATTCTTTGTGTGAACTCTTTAACATGAGTAGTTAATTTATTGATTGAGGATGAATTCCTAGTTTTTAAACATATGATTTAAGTTTTTGTTTTCAAATTCTATCTTGAAGTTTTTCACATAATTATCGATTGTTTTTACTAATAGGAGTGATCTTAAAGACATTCATGATTGATTGATAGATTGTTTGGGGTGGCCAACTAAATTGATTTGTTAATTCAATCTAAAGCTAGTGAAAGTTAGGGGATAAGTAATCGTTCTTTGACTCTTTACATAAGTAGCAAACACGAGACCTTGCGGAGGGATTCCGTGGAGCAATTGTGTGTAGAAACAACGTTAGCAAGTAGACCTTGAGCTAAGAGTCTAACTACTAATATCGACCTAAGAAATTCACAAAACCTAATGCATGAGCCAAGTTACATCTAGGTTGAGCTAATTCTAGGTGGCTTGGTGATTAGAATCCGGTAGTCGAGAACTTCCGTGTCCGGTGATACAAGGGATTTAGGGGTTTTAGCACCGAGCTAATTTCGCTTTACCTACGGTTGGTGATAATTTGTGACTAATAACAAGTAGAAGAGAACATAACTTGATTCATTGTTTCGTAACGAAGAAGGATTCCTTGATCTCGTCTTTCTTATTGCTTTCAACTTTATCTTTTTATTGTTTTGTTTATTTTCTTTTGTTTTTTTTTACACCCCCCTTTCGTGACAACTTTTACAACTAGAATCTCGTGCTCCTCGTGGGATCGACCTTGACTACCCTATATTACTTGTTAATTAGGTAGTAAAGTATTAATTAATTTGATTGCACCTACGACACGCATCAATACCTAGTATGCGTACAAAAAAGTCACTGCCGAACTATAGTTACAACGGTACATGTACTACGACTCTAGACTTATAACAGTTTTCCCAGTATGTGAACTGGTATGCATAATGTCTTGTATCAGCATTTGAGTAGTTCTATATCTCTCTAATAATCAATTCGAAACATCTACAAATAACATCAATGACATATATCACTGTTCTAGGCTATTTTCAAATGATTGAATCTTGAACCATAATCTAGGTCATAAACAATAAATTTTTCTTAACCAAATTCATCAAGTATGAACAAATTTTCTTAAACTTAGTCAGCATATTTTGAGATCAATTAACAAGATAAACTTGATTCGGAATTTATATTATGCATGTAATGTCTAATTTAGTCATGAGACATTGTCTCATAAATAGAAAGGTGAAAACTTGAGTAATATGTGGTTCATCTTCACTTACCTTTTATTGAAGAAGTTCTAAAAAGGTTGATCTTCTCCTTCAAATGGTACTCAACTACACACTTCCATTCTAATCCGAGACTTGACTAAATGTAGACATAAATCAAGATATAGTTTTGATCAACTAAATTTGACAACAAGCTTGAGATAACAACACTTGTGAGTTCGACCGAGCAATGCTCTAATAATTTCCCACTTTGTCAATTTAGTGAAAAAACTATCAATACATACGGATTAAAAAATAAATCTTCAAACTACAGAATCCATCATGCTTGATTTCCTTGGTTCTCCAACTCCTTAAATTCCTCGTTACTTCAAGTTGCAATGATTCTGAGAGTGTTCAACTCATCATCGTTGTTGTTGAAGATCAGTGGCGATAACAACTTTGAAAACAAATATTCTCAATCGTCGTTATACAAAAACACAGTATTATTATCTTCTTCAAAGTTCAATTGTATCACAACTTCGAAGTAATACTACGGTGATATGTTTCCCCCCTTAGTCAATACTTACATCTTTTGTATAATAGGTGAAACCTATAGAATCTTTCCCCCTTACATAATGATCTGTAAACCATATGTATGTATTGTGAAATTACTAATTAATTCCCCCTTTTTGTCAATAAAAATTGACAAAGGTACGAAAACTATGGGATCGTAATGAATTCAAACAAAAAATGCTTCGAGACTTAAAAGGAATACATATCAACTTTAATTTAGATGATATCACCGAGTATAAAATACTTAGTGTCTCATCCGGGGAGTTTAAGATACAAGCATCTCCTTTATATTCCACGTCCACTCTCCCTATAAAGATATAACAATTAAGCGCAAGTTCAAATAAGAACTCTTCCCCATTTGATGCTATTCCCAAGAGAACAACATGAGTGACCTTACTTTAATGAAGAAAAAAAAAAGAATTTTGTTGGACATTAACCAATCACATGGATTTGTATCCTAAACATCGACATAAATTAATCTCAACGCCAGTTATGAACAAGGAGATAATTCAATCTATATGACTCAACATAAGAAAATCTTACGGAGTGGATAATGCAGTAATTACACAAGAGTGTGACCACAAGTATATCAATACTGCAAAAAATTCTCACAAAGCTTGTTTTGTTTTTAGTTCATAAAAAATATAATAGATTTAACTTTTGAGCATATATGAGTTCAATTCACAAAAAGTATAAGGACATATATATCCCATAAGACTTTGCAATACATCAAACCAATAAATGATTAAATATCGCAAGTACTACAAGAAAACTATTCATTAGGGACCAATTTTGTTTTTAAAAAAACTTTTCGAACGTTATTGCCTTTGCAAGCTTATCAAACCATGAAGCATAATAGTCGTCATATCATGGTGGTCAAAGCTACTTACCACACCAATGAACTAACTGGTTGGTATAAGTGTCAACCAACATATTGACTTGGTGGCTACGCGTAGTGGACTAGAGTATTTACCTTCTACTATACTCTATAGTTACCAAACTCGTCGCTGAAAGCAACTAACAACGCCAAAAATTTGATGGTTGGTTTGGATGTCCACCAATGGATAGTTTTGGTAGGTAATACTAGTGAAAAAAATATATACCTTCAAGGGTACATTTTGGTTACCCAATCATGGTGGGCCGGAGGATAATAAAAAAAGTATGATATTTTGGTTGTTAAGTTATTGTTGTTGAAGAGCTCCACTTACTATCGTTGCTAGGAAACTAATGGTTAGAGATTTCTTCCAACCGGAGTTGTTTTTAGTTGTAAAAAATTATTGCTGAAGAGCAATTGTGGTTGGTAAGAAAATAGTCGCTAAAGCTAAGTTTTCTTGTAGTAAAGTTCACCTTCCAAAAACTCTAGAATTTAATCAAAAACATGCAAGATGAAAATCGTTGGAAATAGCTTGTGTACTCACAATGTATGCTATACAAAACCCTAGTTATCCTTTTTGAAAACAAGAATAAATTCTCACAAGAAGTTTCCTAGTACATAGATGAAAACAAAATAAGCTAGATTTTTCCAGACTCTTCATTGGTATTGAGACATTTGAATTTGTCATCAACTGTATCCACGAGCTCTACAGAGAAAATATTCTCATTGAGAAGATCACAAACATGAAATTTCATGGGAACAAGTACATCAAAAACCTTTTTCAACTCAGATCTTAACATGTCTAGAACTCTTAGTGTTTCAACAAGTTCTAGCTTTGCTTCCTCAAATTGTTTAAGAAAGTCATAAACAACATTAGCAGAGATCATTTCTTCACGCTCAACATCTTGATGATCATAGGTGAAATAACAGTTCACTGTAGGAAGATCTTCAGATGATTCAACAACTTCATCATCAACCAAAGTTCTCTTCTTTCCTCTTGTTTCAACACCACCACATAAGTTAATAGCTTCTTCCATGCTTTCAAAGGTTCGTGACATAGAAGACATACTTGGTTGCGGAACTCCTTGGATGAGAATTTCTCAACACAAGTTAGGGTATATAAACAAGTTTGTAAAAGGTATTCTCTGGGTATAAGGTCGTTTCGTGACCTTCCCTAGAAAATGGGGTTTTTTTGTACGAATGCCTGAAAATACGGGTACTTTCTCAAGGTGCGCAAACCGACGTTCCTAAAAACAGGGACTCCCCCTTTTTTGAGAGAGAGGTAAACGAGAATATCTTTTAAGGGAGCACAAAATATTTTTTCAGTGTTGCAATTTTCTACCTTTTTCTATGATATATATGTTTCTTCTTGAATACAAAATATTCTTTGCTCAATAAACAATAAGTTTAGAGCCCAAAAGTATTAATATTCACGAAGGCAAAATCGTCGAATGCTTATGTTTTCTGTAGCCTGGATCAACAAGAAATTTTAGCGATCTTGTTAGATTGGAATAACATATAAATACGTAAAGCTTACAATATGAAAAAGATTATAGTCCATCACCCAAAGCACTATTTGAGACAACAAATTCCTTATTCAAAGAGGATTTTTATGGATAAGGTTCCAAAACTTGTGACTAACTTGCACAAGGGTGAGCCGAACTCTCACCGGAGGGATTATGCTGATGTTTCCCTTTGTTTTTACCTCTTCCTTTCGCTGAGAGATTTCTTTTTGGACTGAAAAAATGATCATAAAATTTATTGTTATCATGGAAAGAGACAAGATTAGAATCTTTACCTGAGGTTGATTGTTTGGAAGATGATGATAGTTTATCAATGAGATCCTTATATCCTGTAATGATCAAATTCATGTTAGCTTGTTGAATCGTTTCATTCATAATTACATCAATTTTCTCAAGAGACATATGAGTATGCTTACGAACCCATATTTGTGACGATTTTCTGAGTTCTTCTTTAACCGATTTTTCATACTAACTTTTTCACTTGTTCGAATATTTGTGGACCAAGCAGAAATGACATTTATAACATCAATTTTGGCTAAACATGTTTTCACCCCAAGAGGTTTAGACGTTCGAATATCAGTCACACCTTTAAGAATTAAATCTAAGGTGTTTTGGAGACAGTCAAACAGATAGTTTTCTAATCTCAGTTTACAGTTTCTTTGAACATGCCCTTTAGTGTTGCAATAGAAGCACACTTTCAGAGTTTCAATGAAATCAGAATACGTAGTGTTATCATACTCGTTTTGTGAAGAACTCTTCCTCCTTAAAGACACAATTTTTTCTTTGTCAGAGAAATTTAATTGATCATATCTTGACAAAGTAATAGTACTTTGTTTATCAGTTTCCGAGTGCGATTTTGTTAGCTTATCATGAACATCAAGCGTTCTTACCTTTTCTAACTCATCGTCCTTTTCAGAAGCTGAAGTCAAGGTAGATTCTTTGGATTCACTATCGCAATGTGGAGTAGTACTCAACAATCGTTCGATTTCTAAGGCATTATCTTTAAGTTTAGCCTCGAGCGAAATAATTTTCAATTTCACTTCTGCATGTTCTTCAAAAAGAATCCTTGTTCTGGAATCACGTTTTCAATTACCTTTTCTTCTATGATACCAATTGTTTATAAGAAAAGAAGAATGTTCATTACTGTTGTTGTGTCACTCTTCAAAGTACTTCACCTGAAGTTGCAAATAAAAAGGATTAGTTTTCCATCAGAGATAAAGATTAAAAGATATTAGAAAAGAATCGATACAAAAACAATAAAAACTAATTCAGGCTAAACAGTTATTTCATTAAATGATCACTTCAACAAGTAAATCAAAGATATTGCAAATTTAGAATCAATTAACTATCGATTAGAGATTTGTTATTCAGTCTTCACTAGTCACTTCCATCTTTTTGTTTTAAAACCCTAGTAAGTTTGATATATTTATTTCCATGATTTTTTCGGTGAAATCATAGAATTCTTGTTTCCAAAGTTATATTACTCAATCAAGCAATTGACAAACACCAAGTTCGTCTTAGGAGTAGGCCACAAAGTTCGAATGCCCTAGATCCAATTTTGGAAGGGCCCAATGATATTTAAATGTTCAACATCTTTTTCCTTTTATGTAAGAAATCATTATATTATAGTGGTAAAATCGTACGTGATGATACCAGCTACCTAAGTTTGAAACTCGTCAGTATTGGGGTGGGCATTTTACTTTCTTTTCCTAGCTACCTAAGCTTATAGGTAATAGACCTCTTTGAAGTTGAAACTTTAATGGAACCTTTAAGATTTTAATCCAATTTAATTTTCACTCAAACCCCTCAAATGAGCATCCTATTACGATAAAAATCCAACATACTAATCATATGTTAAGTGACCTTTTGACCGATTTCATCGATACAATGAGCTCTTGCAAGTCCTAATTCCTTTTAACATTCCTTATGCGCTCATTTCAAGTAATAGTCGCGCCCATCATCATCCCCGTCACCAGGTTCCCTCGGTATGTTCCATGAAGCATTTTTGGTGATTTTATTGACAATTTTGTCGTTGTGTTATTTGAAGATGATAGTTGGTTTCTTGACAACCCTTCTTTTATTATTGTTGCGTTCTAGTTGTTTTATTAATTATTCTTGAGTTTTTTAATTATATTAATATATCGATGCGTAAATAGGTTGTTCTATTAGTTGTCAATTTTTAGTTTACCATTTGTCTATATATGAAAGGCCCTTTTTTAAATGTTTGTCCCGAAGCTTTAAAATGTTGGGGACGGCCATAACAAATGCATTGTGTATACTAGACTAACTTGAACCCGTATATTTATAGCCAGACGACTTGCTAACTCTTCTCGTCAGAATTTCGATCACCTCGACATGTTTTTCGTCCAGAACTCGTCTCACCTAAATGATGAGGCTTTTTTCTGCATGGATTAAGATCGTGATTCTTAGTGAAATCTCTGCCAAAACATTTTGCATTGCTCGTATCTAATGGTAGCATGCAACATATACCTAGATTCCTAGGATGGTTAACTACAACAGGGGCAAAGACAAGATCCAAAGTTACATATAATGTTAAAAAAATTTGTGATACCGAAAGCCCACTTAACAACTTTATGTTTTTCTTATAGAATCCTATGATTGGGGTTGCACACGGATAGATTTTTTGGGCTGCGTAGGGCCATGAAATAGTAATAGCCAAAACCCCTTGTTATATTATTTTCAATAATGACTAATGTATCCTTAATTAAATTATTTGTAATGAGGGTGATTAAATAAACTAATTAAGATTAGTGAAAACATTATACTAATTATTAGATTAAACTTTCGAAAATCAAAACTTTTGTTTTCTTTGGATTTATAAGAAGGAGAAGGGAGGGTTTTGATGATTTTTTGAAAACTTTTGAGATGATATAGGTGATGGATATTAGGTGAAGTTTGAGATGAATTTAGGGTTCTGATCAATGAAAAACTATGGTTTGTAATTAAATTGGAGGTGATGTTGCAAGCGGAGAGTTACTGGTTTGCTCATTGATTACCAAATCTGGATCGTCCATGCATATATATGATGGGCTGCAAAAAAGAGTTATCAATTTTTGGGTCCCCTGGTAGCAAATACATAATTATTTAAGGGGTGCACAAAAATAAACCAAGTCAAATAGTTAGACACGTCATCATGTAACTAGTCAACGCATGTCAACGTTGGTCTTTAGACCAAACACAAAGGCTGGACAAATGTTACACCAAACCCATGTTTTGGTCAAAACCTAAGTACCAAAAACCAAATTACCCATTCCCAGTTGTAATCACTCCTACGTCAAGGAATTCATCATTTCCCAGTCGTAAGCAAGGAAAATATTGGCTTCCTAGCAATAAGTGATAAAGATAAACTCCTAGCTATAAGTAGTTCCTGAAACTCGAATTTAATCATACTTTGATCGTTTTAACGTATTTTTAAGTAATCAAAAGAAATTTATCTAATAGAAGTTATGGATGGAAGATTATCCGGCTGTTTAGTTGTTTCAATTTCTTGATTTATTGATCCCGCTTTTTTTTTTTTGTTCATCAAGGATAAAAATAATAGATTTTGGTTGTTTTTTTCTAATTAATTGGTAAAAAAAGATACAGTGAGATAATAAGCTTAATTTTTTGAGGGTATTTTTGAACTTTTACATCAATGAGGTTCCCCATATATCCATTTTGGTTACCATAATCCATTGCAGTCCCCAACCCAATTATGTGCCCCCTAATAAAAGGATTCTTTTTTTAACAAGAGATATTTTAATGAGGCATGCATGAATACGTCTAACACTGGCAAGATAGCAATTATATTTAAGAACTAGACAAAAATTCTCCAAAGTTTACACAATATAATTTATAATTTATAACCATATTTAATTTCTTATATTATAATAAAATAGAAAAATAAACCAACCTGAGACTCAAGAAAACTCATCTCAGAAAGACATTTTCTTTTTCGTACCCAATACTACCGATAAATCTTGGACATATATGAAATCAAAAAACACCCTGGAGTGACGTTGTTGTGTTCGTAAAAAATATAAAACTGATAGGATTATTCAAAAAAAAAATTGATCAAATACGTGTGTTGATGGGTTCAGGCCTTCTGCCTTTGCCGAGCCATTTTTGAACAAGTTGATAATCACCAATGGTTGAGTTCCAACTGTATACACCTGAATCTCTCAACTCCAAGTAACACTTATTCTTACACCTTTCATGATCTTCAAAAGGTGAGTAAGCCGTAAAATGATATTGCCAATTTAGTGCATATAACCAAGTCCCTTTGCACTCGGTTGGCAGAGCTAAATCACCAAAGCCATTCACTTCAATCACAGTTTCGTTATATGGTTCAATAAAAGTGGTCTCCCCATTGAAATGATCGCCAATTTCTGCACAACGAATGCCTACAATCTTATTAATTTTAAACATTTTGTTCGAAATTGCAATTTTGTCTGCCATTCCTATTTCTTGTAACGAGAATAAGGATACAACCATTACCATGATACACATAATGACTGATCGAATAGACATAGGTTTTCCCATCAATCCGTTTGTCTATAAAAGTAAAATAACAAAAAAGAAAATTTATGAGTTTTAGTAATTGTTAAGTTTTGTATCTTGTGAGTGTCTATTCTTAACATATTTATATTGATATTGTAAAATATAACTTTCATAACTCCATTAATAGTTCCTTAATTAACGAAGTTAATCAACATGCAAGTTATGTACATAACTTCTCAAGGTTAAAGATCCGTGGATTGTTTCGCCAAATCGAACTTAACTTTCTTAACAACAAAACAATTCATGGAGCAATAAATTGGGTGTGCATGCTGTTACGATATGTTTCGGATTAATTTGGAACGGAATTTAGCTTGTTAAACATAGGGGGATTTGGTTGACGGGAACCTTTAGCACGAAGACCACCGTTGGCCCATTGTGGGATACGAGACTCCAATAGGGTTAACGTGGATTTACTTTTACAAGGCACAATATTATCAAATGTTCAAAACAAGGCATTTATTTATTTGCTTACCTTACAAAAAAAAAATTAATTAAGTACAATTTTGATGGTGGTTGTGTGTATAAAAATCTAATGGCGCATAGGAATTTAAGAACTCTAAACAGATGTAAAAGTTTCCAAAAATGTTGGGTGAACAACAAAATAACAGTTAATTTCACGTGGCACCAGATGTGGAGAATTGTGAATAATTTCTTTTATCTACATCATCAACGCTAAAATCGGGCGAGTTTGATCCACTATAGACAGAAATGGTTTTGTGTCAACTTTTGTAAGATCTTTCTAGTATCATCAAAAATTAGTTGCATAAATAAATTTTTATATTTTGAGTGATTGTCCATGTTCTTTTTGTTAAAATTTTCCCCTAATTTTTAACTGTTAGTGGGTGATCATCGCTTAAAAATTTCGTGAAAATTTTTGATGGGGGAAAATTTTGATGGGGGCTTGGGGGACAAATAGAATGTTGCCACGTGTCTCTGTGGGAAACTGTTTTTAAACTAACTAAAGTTCTAGTAATGTAGAATATAAGGGAAAGTAATGTAGAATATAAAGGAATTTCTGTTTGCAACTAAAAATCATCGATCTTGGTAGTTCTAAGTTCTTACAAATTAAAGTTCTGATGTACTGCATATCAAGTACAGAGGAAATGATTAATTTTGAAAACTCTAATTTCTCATTCACCCCAGGCCAAAGAGAGGCAAAACAAAGAGAAAATGATT
Organism: Papaver armeniacum; assembly: GCA_023531295.1. Classification (NCBI taxonomy): domain Eukaryota; kingdom Viridiplantae; phylum Streptophyta; class Magnoliopsida; order Ranunculales; family Papaveraceae; genus Papaver; species Papaver armeniacum. Next base: position 144,729 of record JAJJWW010012975.1, read on the forward strand.
TCAGTTGGAAATTATGTAAAAATTAGGGAATGTTTTGAGGGTTTCATTGATCTTGATGCTGATAGGATAACATGATTAACTGGTTGCGGTCCTTTGGTTCATGGGCCACAACTACTTGAGTAGAGACCGCCGAACAACATTTGGACAGTCTTAACCCCATATAACCGAAAATCCAGAAAATGGATCCTTGTCTAGATGTTGAATGATATTTTTGAAATAAACTAGTTCCTAAGAAATAAATGAAGCCCATTATTGGTGTTACTGATCCATGTTCTTTTAATGAAACTGGAAGCGATTGAGGAGAAATTTGTTTGTGAGAGGAATGGATGATCGAAGCTTTCTCCTACCAAATCAAAATCACACACCTCAACCAAAACCGATATTTGAAATCGCTTGATTGAATGTTTTATATATCTATTATATGAAATATAAATGCGTTCCAAACCCAACTTAAGATACCTGGAGAAAAAAAGGAATAAGATGCATATATTGATTGAACACCGAAAATACCATTTCTCATATAGTAATTATAACTTTTGTTAGTTATAAATAATTAACTACAGAGTCACATGGCGTCATTCTAGTTGTCCCTCACGCCCCCATCAAAAACATTCTCAAAACTTTCCACCAAATTTCTGAAATTCCTTTGTGTTACTCCTACAATTTGTTTCCTAGATAAGTTTTGTTTATTGTATGGTCCTTCTTTTATGATATAAGGTTACTTAAGACTTCAAAGATTAACCAGTGAAGACCTAAGTGATTCTAGATCTGTTGGGATGGAACTGTTGATCATCCAATGTTAACAAAATTCATTATATAAGACAAATCATTGGTGGAATCAACTGCGGGTTGTTAATATTGAAGACTAAGAAGATTGAAGGCTTGAAGTTCTTTTGTGTATCTGATGTTGGCGTAGTTATCTATGTGACTTCATTTTCTTGGGCAAACAAGTTGTTTATCTTGATATTCATAAAGCTTGTAGAGATCAACAAGTTATTTGCTTTGCAAAATCTAACTTGTATAATCGAGATTGATTATTTTGATAGTCAACATCCTGGTTGATCTTTTTAAAGGAATTTAGAATCGGCATATCTTGGTATCGTAGATCTAAATGGAAGATCCTTGACACCGAAATCATTATATAATATCTTGTGTATTGACGATTGGATTTGACGGACATCAAATAGTTTGATTTCTTGCTATTTGTGAGACTCCCTAAAGGAATTGAGTTGCAAAGTCTTTACAAGGGTAAGCAAAATTTAACATCGTATTCTGTTAGGTGGCTCTCCTGTGTTGGCCAGATTGGTTGTAGGCGCGGGGATACTTGCGAAAATGAGTAACTATGAGTAGTTTAATTATTTAGTTTCAACTACACGGAGTTGTGAGTAGTCAATTTGTGCATCGTCTTAATTATGAGAGTATCCATAACTTGACTTAGTCAAGAGATTTTCCCGCCAAACAGTTTTCCTGGTTAATAAAAACTTGTGAGTATGTGTCATTTACTTTATTTCTGCATTATAGTTACGTTAATCAAGTATCTTGGATTGATCCCATAATTTTGTATCCTGAGTGGTTTTGTAGTCCAAGTTAATCTTTTGTTTTGAAGAGATACTAAAATGTTATTGAAAAATAGTAGGCGGTGTACTTGGTTCCCCTGTCTTTTCAAATGGTATTATAGGGGAAGAACATACATAAGATCCAACAATCGATGTTTATAGTGATCCTAACTTATAAATATGATGTAAGACTCACATTTTTCGCATGACATATGATCAAAGATGCGTCATTGACCAAGATGGAGCTTCATCTTAAGCTTGTGAAGCTTATTCCTGGTAGTAACTGTTAGAGCATTACTCGGTTGAACCTACAAGTTTTTCTATCTCAATCTTGTTGTCAATGTTAGGTGATCAAAACTATATCTTGATGTCTAGTTTACTAAGTCAAATCTTTGTTTTGAAGAAGTAAATGAAATAGTGTTATACTACCCATAGGCCCATAAGATTTTGAAGAGTTGGTTAACATTTAACTATGTTTTTCCTAAAGGATTGTATGACTTACATACATAATATTAAAATATTTGAGGTTAAGACATGTTTATTAACCAACACCTCAAAAACATTTAGACTTGGATCGACTGGATTGATTTTTCGCAAACAGTTATGATATGTATGAACCGATGGATATATCTGAAATACATATCCTTTCCCGTTAAGCCCTACTTTTAATGATATAATATATGAAAATCAACTTGTTTTTAAAAAAAAAATCTAACGTGAAATTTCGGCGTTAGAGGATATATTTCTAGTTTTGACATTAAAGATAACAGAAAAATGATAATACTTAGAAAATACAACAATATAAATCTAAAGAAACAACTAATAGATTTTTTAATGCAATTTCATTGCATACTCGTATGTAAATCAATACAAAGGGTATTGCAATCATATATGACCAATATAACAATTAAATTTTTTTATAGGAAGAGACAATATAACATAAGATATGTTATGGACCACATTAAGGTTTCTTAATCCAATTGTGAACAAGTTCATAATTACCTATTGTCGAATTCCAACGATATACATTTGAATCCCTCATCTCAAAATAACACTTAATCTTACATTTTTCACGATCCTTGGCAGCTGAGTAGATCTCGAAAGATTGATCATCCATCATAGACTTTCCAATGCACTGGCATGGTGGAACTAAATCCCCAATACCACCTCCATTCAATTCAATTGTGGTTTCATTGTATGTTTGAACAATATAAGATTGATATTTGAATCCATCTCGACAATCGACATTTACATACATATGTAATACACTTAGTTTATTTGAAATTAGAATGATGTCCGCATGTCCTATTTTATATGTTGTGAACAATAATATAATGATCAACACGATACCCATAATAACAGATTGGATAACATTTGTGTTCATCAACATGATTAATTATTCTGTATAGATACGAACAATCTAAAATACTACTAACATCTTGAGCCTTTTTAAATTGTTCCCAAAATTTGTTCTTATACAAAGTATACAAATATTTCCAATTTTAGTGGGGTTACACTCCCATTCTTGTTGTTAATAATCCTTAATTACCCAAGTTAATTAGCACCATATGGTATGTTATTTGTCAAGGATCTAAACAAATTAAGGTATGTTTCACCAAAAAAACATTAAATCGTATGTAACCACAAACTCATAAATTATATTTTACTGCTTTACCCATGAAATGTGGCTAAATAATACTTTATTCAAAACTGAACTAAAAAAAAAGTGCAATATTAAATTTATTAGATAATTAGTTTAGAGAATCAAGAAAATGGAAGGTAATATCAAAAAAAGTTTTTGTGTGTTTGCTTGTTGATTCAAGTAGTTTTGTGCTAAAAATTTCAATTAGTATGGCATAATAAGAATTCGGTATGTTTCTGTCTTATCCGTATGAAGACAGTGCAAATGTAACCGTGTGGGACTTTTTAAAATATCCTGGCTAAATTGGGGCCTATGCCCATTAATTTGGGCCTACACTACAAGACAAAAAAAGATTATTAAGAGATGAAACTACCAACTTACCCTTTATCAAATACTAATACTACAAATGTGTCCCCATTAAATCCTAATCATAAAATTAAAAATTAAAATCAAAATCATAAAACAAATGGGGAGTCATGACATTACTGTGCATGACTTTCTGAACTCTCTTGAGGAGTCCAACCGCCTCTGGAGCCAAATAACCGAAAGTGTCAAAAGCAAAGGGGATAAAAGCATGTCCATTATCAATACATGCTTTCTCATGCTTTGCTATCTTACCCGAGGCGCTCTCAATCGCCGTCGCCAATCAGTAAAATACCATGCCCAATACCAACTAATGGAGAAACACCCGTGAGGTCAACACATGCATGTTTACCATTAGCCCATCCAAAAATAAGAACATCGGTGGCCTAAGTGTGGATCTCCCTTCAAGTGGGTTAGTCAAGAAGTTGACTTGTGCCTCTTTCTTTGCTGAAATACTTGTTCTCCACAATATGTCATACTACGTATCCCTCACATGATCATGTCTATATTTAAACCCGGGATCTACCTTGCAGTGGATCGCATGTTCCCTGACGAGTCCAAACATCCAGTAATGCAAGCAGGACACTGTGTATTAGAGGGGTACAGAGGAATCATTAACATGTATTTAAGGATGGACCGATACTCCACAGGTAACATCTTCTGCCCAAGGCCCTCAATCGGAATAGCAAGAAGAAAATCCTGAGCATGCGCTGCTTGAAGGAAACCAAAGACCGCTTTCTGCTTGCATTATTGGATGTTTGGACTCGTTCGGGGAACATGCAGTCCACTGCAAGGTAGATCCTGAGCATCCGTTCGATGGAGTTTATTTTTAAAAGGATAGCTTTTACTATCCAAAAAGGGCTTGCGGCGCAGCTTGTTGCTCGCTTGCCTTCTATGTAAAAGACTTTTAATATTTATTTTTGAATTATTATTATTATTTATTTATTTAATTATTTTAAAATTTAATTAAAAAAAAATCATAAAACTCAAATCATAAAATTAAAAACCAAAATCAAAATCATAAACCTAAAATCATAAAATTAAAAACTAAAACTAAAATCAAAATCAAAATTATTTTCATCTTCACTTCAACTGATTCTTCTTCTCAATCTAAACTAGGTTTTAGCAACATGCAATCGCTCAAAAATTGAAAATTTTGAAATCAAACTTTTTCGGGTTTACCAGAATCGGTTAACGTTAATGTACATGTGATCCGATTGCAAATAGAAACGGTTTATGTTCATGCCCACAAAGACCGATTGTCATGGATATGTTTTGTGGTTCGAGAAATTTGGACCAGAATCGATCAATGTTAATGTCCACATAGCCCGATTGTCTACCATTTGAATTCATAACTGCTTAGCCCATAATCGGATTACATTAGCACTTATAAAAACCGATTATTGATGTATAATGCTAGAATCAGATTTTATATGTGTGTCGAATAAACCGATTGTTGTAAGAAAAAATTCACAATTTTTCTGTATATTTTTTTGTTAGAATCGGATTACATGAGCACTTTTATAAACCGATTCTTGTTGTGCAATGTCAATAATCATTTTTTATGTGTGTATCGTGTAAACCGATTCTGGTTATACCGAAATTTAAAATGAGTATGAGTATGATTTTACACAATTTCACAAAGAGTATAATTTCATACTCGATCTCAAAATGGGTATATGAATTTATACACGAACCGAAATCGAGTATGAAATCATACTCATTTTCAGATCGAGTATCATTTAAATTATGTTTGATTTTTTTCTTTCCCATAATCGGTTTTTTGTGTACATTTGTAAAAACCGATTTTGTTTTATTTTTTGTGAATTGAAAAAATCAACCCAGAATCGGTTTATGAGAGCACGAACATATACCGATTCTGGTTTGATTTTTTTCAAAAAAAAAATAAAAAAAATTCACGTTTTGATGAAGAATCAAGATTAGTTAATTTTTAGTTTAATTTAATTAAACATCAATTAATCATCTGATTAACGCTAATTAATGAAGTGGTAAATTAGCCATTTTTAAAATAATTGGATAAGGGGTGTTTTTTTTTTTACTTTTCAATGACCTTTTTTGTCATGTAGTCGTAGGCCCAAATTAATGGGCATAGGCCCCAATTTAGCCAGGCAAAATATATATCGAAAATATAAAGATAATTTCATGGAAATCAAGAGTATAAAGCACAGTTTGGCTAACTTTGCCTGTGTAAGTGGCGGTTCAGATTTGTCCTCACAAGAGATAAATCTAGGGATGTAATCGCTTGTCATAAATGATGGTTGTGGTTGGGATTAGAAATGCAACTAACGGACAAAATTTATCATGTCATTAAGGTTCCATAATTCTTCATAATAAATACTCTATTAATTTGCCATGATAATATTTTATTAAATGTCAAATTAAAAATGATAATATAATATATAAATTATTCTACTAATGATGGTAATAAATATACTTTATTAACTAATACTTAGGATTAGTTTGGTATTGGTATGGGCTTTACAAAAGTGCTTTTCCGATTTACGTTACTGTGCCAAGCCATGTGAAACAAGAAATTGAATGGTTGCCGATGTACGTTACTGTGCCGAGCTCTGTTAAAAAAAAAAACGATTGAATGGTTGCAAAGTATAAACTAAAGCTAAAACTATTTAAAAAAGCGGTCAAATTGTGTTTGTAGTTAGTGAGAAAATGACAAAAGCAGACATATATCTGTGAAAATTATTTATTATATTTTATTGTTCTTAAAATAAGTAAATTTTTCTACTATTAGAGTGCATATATGTAATATTAAATTTACTAATTATTATTATTATTAAAAAGTATTATTTTTCTTAACAACTTTTTAAAAAACAATAATTGCTTAATATTTATTGTTGATAAATTAAAGTATATTTCGGTGATACGGTATAACATAAAATGGAGTTTGAAAATAAAAAATAATTATTTTTAAAGAATAAAATATAACGAATTAATAAAAAATGGTGATATATAGATTCAAGGATAATTTTTTTCAGTTATAAAAAAAGATGGGATAGAATTGGAAAATAAAATATGAAATTAGATTGAACTATAACATTTGTTTTTGAAGCTTTTAAAAGCTCTTTCTCCCCCACTTTTAAAATTGATAGATTTTGGAAGTGTTTTGCATATAAAAACACTTTATGAAATCTTTACCTAGGATGAAAAAATATTACTATAAATATGTTTTCAATGTACTTTTTATTTTTTGAAAGAAAAAAGAGTAACAAACTTAATTAGATTGGATAACAATTATATAAGTGGACCATAGTGATGGTGGCAAGTATTGGTTCCCAGTGAGTAATTTCGCATCGTCTCATGTATTTCTTGATAAATGGTTTAACGTTATTGTTATTCAATGATGATGGATAACAGAGTTTATTGTAAGTAGAGCGTATTGTTATTAGTATTTTTATGCAACGAATGACCTCACATTTGAAAGCGTGATGTCTTAGAATGTAATGGCTCGAACCTCTACCGATAATATCTTCACTTAGCCTGCGGTCATCTGACAATATGGGGTTTTCAATGGTCATCGTTGCGGTCATCCAACAATAGCTTCTCAGGAGGTCACTCATCATAGGATTACTCAATATCGAGCATACTTAACTATAAAGATTTTTCGCCAACTATGAAGCCAATTATGCTGAAAAGGTCTTGGTGTTAGGAAAGGACAAACCATTACCTATATTCCACTTGACGAATCCTACCTGCCGAGTTGGAGTACTATAATACCACCAACTTAATTAGGAGCCGTGATAAGTGCATATTTCACATATATTTGGTGTCAATTCCATCTTTGGTAATTGTTATATTTCGGTGAATTATTGTATATTACGCTTGTTTTCTTGTATTTGTCTTTCATTAGGTGAATCATCCAAAAGAAGTGAAAATAGTTACAAAAATGAAGTCACAAGTGAAGAAGGGCCAAAGACCTAGTGGAACTCGTTAAAATACAAGATTTCTACTTTTCATTGTGTAAAGGACGAGAAGATGAAGCCAACGGCGAAAGAATGAGCTCGTTCCGACATCGTATGAAGAAGATATAGGCGAAATAACAAATTAGGCTTGTCGGTTCCCCCTAACCGATGACTTACCAAGAATGAAGCAGAATTGTTAAGGGCACCGTGCTTAATTACTCAAGGCAGCCACGGAATGGGAGTTTAACCGTCGGTCTTGCAAGACCGCAGCTTGATTACAACATTAATGGAACTCGCATGATTTGCATGACAAGACCAATCGGGGATGATCGAGAAGCTTGCTTGTTGGCGAGAATCGCATCTAGGTCGAGTGATCTCTCGATGCTCGACAAGAATGGAGAAACGGTGTTGCTCGCAAGAATGAACGAAGGAAGAGATGGTGTTGTTGATTATCTAATGAAGTCAGCGAGACGAGTTTGGAGCCGTGTTTAATCCTCGAAGATGAGATTGATTCTTGGCGGTGGTCGATGAAGCTAAGCAACCTCGCAGAAGAAAAGAGTTCGGCTATTTGGTGATTGAAACGAATGAAGAAGTTGTTGGTTGAACTGTGATTGATGGATTTGATCGATGCTGCCATTTCTCTTTTATCAATGACTGAATGGAGCTATGGTGGAAGAGTTGAAGCAAGAAGGAATCCAGGGAGTTGGTAATACTGTTTTGACGTCGATGGAGCTTGGCAGAGGTGCTCGTAATGGATGCTAATGGTGGTCAGTGGTGACGAGTTCGATGGAAGATATACTCGAGTTGCGATTTACGAAAACAGGGAAGATGTGCTGTAGGCTGTAGTTTGGTAGCATCAGTTAATGGTAGTTAAAGGAGAAGTGGTCTGCTGCCAGTATATAATGATGGCCGAGTATCACTCGAATCTGTTTGGCAGTTGGCGTTGATGATGGATGGCAGTGACGATAAAGAAGAGAGCTGGAGTAAGCTACTCCAATTATTGGCATATGGGAAGGACGGAAGGTTGAGAATGTCAGTGAAGGTGAAGGCCGAATATAGCAGCTGGGTTCAGTTTGTAGAGCTTGTGGTGATGCTTATAATTAAGAACAGAGAAGGAGAAGAATTCAAGCTCGAGATGAGCAATGGAGTCACGTGATTGTTGGCAGCGATGGAGAATGAATTTATTGAGCTCACGTAAATGATACAAAACGAGATGAAAACTGATGAAAGTGAGTTCGAGAAGCAATGGGTTTGGCTGTAGGTACCAGGTAATGATGGCAGAGATGCCATTGTTCTGTTGATAGGAGTTTGAATTGCTTTAGAACTTCAAAAGCTTGAGCGAGACATCAGCTGAGAAGTTAAGACGGCTGGGGTTTGTTTCTACGCGGAAACTTGAGAGGAAATACAGGCATTCCGATAAGTTTCAAAAGCTTTAAAACAGCCACCGACTAGAGCTTTTGCCGTCGATTTTCAAGATGAACGGCTGTGGATTAATTTGATTTTAGGGTTTATGCCGGTTTAGTAGTCTTGGGTGTTTATCAGATTCGAATTTTGAGGAATAAAAGCCTATAAATAGAGGTTCGAATCACCACACAAAAGGATGTCCTCAACCCGAGTTCATACACACAACCTGTTCGACAGAATTCCTGAAAGAGAAAAGAGGTGTTCTACATCAAAAGAAGAGAAGAAGCTAGGAGCAAGGAATTAGGGTTTACCCCTTAGGGGGAAACCTTGGTATTTTGTAACGTATTTTCTCCTCATATTTCATATATTTTTCATGGGTTTTAGTAAACTCATGTGTAACTAATTTCTATTGATTAAGGATGAATTCAATGTTCTAGCGTGAAGCTCTATTATTATACAAGTTTGTTCGGAGTTTTAATCACATCATCGTTTGTCTTCACTATTTGATCTTTATGAGTGATTCTTAGATTGATTTGGGATGCATACTAGATTAGTCTATTAATTGTTCTATTGCTAGTATTGGTTAGGAGATAAGTAATCGTCGAATAATTCATGCACAAGTAGAAATCGCAAGACCTTGCAGAGGGATTATGTGGAGCGATCAGGGGTGAATTCAACACCAGCAAGTGGACCTTGAGCTAAGAGTTTAACTCATTGGGATCAACCTAATTCACAAAGCCTAAGCGTTCGATCGGATTACACCTTGAGTGAGCTACTACTTGGTGGTTCGGTTGGATAGAATCTGATATTGGAGAGCTTCCGTATCCGTGGTACAAGGAGTTTTGGGGATAGCACTGAGCTAGCTGCTTTCCTACGGTTGGTGATGAATGGTTCTAACGAAGATAGATAAGTATACTAATCCGGGTTATCGCTTGGTAACGACGAAGGATTCCTTGATCATATCTTTCTTTTATTTGTTATTCTTTTTATTTCACTTTAAAACAATCCCCCTTGTCTTTTATTATTTTGCTATCTAAATAACATATCAATTACATGACTCTGTGGGAACGATCCTTACTACCGCTATATTACGGTTAATTAGTGGGAAATATATTGAATAATTTGTTGTGGTTACGACACGCATCAAATTTTGGCGCTTATACGGGAGCGGTTGTTAATTGATTTGTTATTTGTTTAGCTTGTTTTTTTTTTTTTAAATTTTTTCTTGTGTTCTTGTGAGTCGTCATGTTTCCTTATGGACATAACATGTACGGAGCACAAGACCAATCATCATATTATAGTGGTAATCAATTTGGATTTCAATCTCATTCATATAACAACTACCAACCATACCTTACGGAGCCTTATGGATACTCTCATACATATCAACAACCTTATGACGGGTATGTAAGTGAGCAATCAAAGGGATGGGAGGATAGTTATGCTTCTGATCAGTTGTTTTCTAGTAATGTGCAGATGACAGAGAGTGTGGAAAGACCTACTCCTCTTTATCATGTTCTTTCGTCATTTATGTCAAAAGAAGAGATACAACAAAATTCCATCGTGAATAATGGCGGAAAACGATTAATATCGTAAAACTTTCAAAGCAATATGATGTTAGGAAGGTTTGAGCATTTAAAAGACCCTCGAAGAAATTAACAAGGTAATACGAACTTTAACTTCAACGTCGTTGGGATATTGAAGATTATGAGGTTGACGAAGACTCTGATGAAGATGAGCAACCTTTGGAAAATCCTTGCAATAATGGTAATGTTATTTCAACTCCGGATCATAATAACGATCACTCGCCTATTCAAAAGGAGGAGAATGAATATGACATAACCGTTGTTATAAATGGTGTAACGACTCAAACAATGATTTTAAGATTTGCACCAATGAACTAGACTTTCTAGGAGATGATTTTGATTCTGATGACGAGGTTGTTGAAGAGATAGAGATTGAGAATGAAACCAAATTGGTTGAAGTTGTGGAAGACCCAATTGAGCTAGCCAAGGATTATAATGATGCTTGAGATTTTAATTGAAGCAGAAACCGATTTAAGATTGGCTAAATAGTTTGATAGAGGACCACGATACAAACGAGGTAAATAATTCATTGCAATTCTTTAAGAATGATGAGGATCCTGTAATACAAGAGATTGTGGAAGGTTTGTCTAATCCTTTGCATATTTCTAAATCTTTTGATCAACATCACTTAGGATTGAGTATTTGTGCTTCCAAAATTATTAAGGATTATTTTACTTCTAATTATCTACCACTTGATGTGTTTGATTCTAGCACAATGCAGGTTCAACAAGAAGAACCAATAGAAGTTCCCTTATTTTATGTTCTTTATCCATTTCGAGTGTAGAAAGGACTAAGTGTGGGGGAAGCTTTCAAGCTATAACAATTTCATTATTCATATGCTATGATAATAATTGTGTGAAGTTGTTACATGAATTGCGATTGTTTTCTCAAGTGCATCACGATTTTCGATTGTTGGTTTACGGACAATAACAAGAAAGTCGGGCCGACGACTTTAAACCAAGCGCTAAATGGGAGGCAACCCATAGGTTTTGTATTTTCTATCCTTTTTGTTTTTATTTTCTTCTTTGCATATCATATTAGGATTTCCCACCTTGACTTTACTTAGGATTTAGTCAATTACATTGAGGACAATGTAAAGTTTAAGTGTGGGGGAGTATTTGGAGTCTTTTGCATATAGAGTTTTTAGCCTTTTTGAGTCAAATTTTTCAATTTCTTTGTATATATTTGAATAAAACCTCCAACTTGTAGAGATTTTAGAGTCACTAGCATACTTCTAGGTATGTTTACATAGAGCATTGACCGACATAACTGAACTTGGAAGTGTTAGGGAACTACATTCGGATTTCTTACGAATTGGAGTGTTAAATAATGGATTTAATCATGCCGGTGATGCAAATTAGGAGCAGAGAGAAATGCATTATTAGAGTTGCTGATCAATCATTAGTGGAGACTACCTATTTTCAAATCAACAGAGGCACTGCACCAAATTTCTTTCAGAGTGACTAAAGAGCTTTCTTTTGAGTGTGTGTCACCGTACGTTAATTCCGGGTAGAATGGTGAGCTACCCAACTTCACACTATTTTCAAGACTATTTTTGATCTCTTGAGTGCTAATTTTGTCAATCATGAGGGTGACGTCTATAGATGAAAACCACCTTCTTGTAGTTTGATTTGCGTTAGCACCATTCGTCTCTCGCCTACAACAGTCCATAGAAACACCATCATCATCAACAAGTGGAGCGACATCAAAATCTACAAGGAAAGTTGAGACGTTTGAGGTTTACAAGCAACAATACAAAGAAGAGAAAATTTCATATCCAAGTAAAGCAACATACAATGAGCAAATTTTTATATACATGTTGGAGACTTACACATAAGGAGCGGAATTCCATATCCAAGTTGAAGACTTATTTACAAGAGCGAAGAAAATCAAAAGATGAGAGTTATTGAAGTTTATGATACAAAGACAATACAAGTTGTGAAGATCAAAGTGGTAAAGTACTTCTTTCATGGCCATGTTATTTTAATTTCGTTATTATTTTTGTAGTTGCAATCTGTTTGTTAAAAAAAAAAAAAAAAAAAAAAAAAAAAAAAAAAACAAAAAAAAAAAAAAAAATACAAAAAGATTTGCATTTAGGTTGTTATTTGTTCAATAAGGCCATAGGGAAGAAAAATATATAAAGAAGTTTCAAGCAACAAGGAAATAGAGGAAAAGAGTTACAAAATGTCAAGGATCTACGAAGTTCAAGAGTTTATCATCAGCAGTTGAAGACCGAAGACGAAGACCAAGAAGATGAAGAAGACGAGCCGAAGGAAGACGTTTCTATTGGATGCTGTGAGAGTGGTGCTTTCATCATTGCAATCAGATGTGAAGGTGGTAAGTACTCCCATCCTCGATAATAATGGTTGATTTCCTTTCTTAGAGATCATCAGAAAAATATCTTTGTTTTCCACGATTTTTGTGGAGTCTCCAGAAATATTTCGGAAGGTTTCCTTCCCACCATTTAACGTGTGTAGGATTTATCTCTTCATTCCTACCTACACACATGTGAGACCCATAAAAATGCCGTCTTATTGAGTGCAATTATCATAAAATCCTTTTAAGTGAGGCAAAGTCGAGGCGAAATGCTTATTGATCGCTCTCAAACACGCGTTCTCTCATTATGGTGTGGTTATTTCTCACTCAACATTTAAGAATGAGAATATGTTCTTTGGTATTTCTAACTTCTTATTACTAACATTTTTAAACTCTATGTCCTCATATCTCTTTGGATGCTTGGGAAGCCGGAACGCTGAAGTTGGAGGTGTTTTGTGGGTATATCTCTCGTAAGCCCTCACGAGACTATAACTCGTCCACTAGGGACACCTAGGGGTTTAAAGGCTTGTTACATTCCGCTAAAAGTAACCGTATCCTCGACGAAATGGAGTTGTTGTAGTCTAGTTTAGTTTGCTCGAGGACTAGCAAAAGGCAAGTGTGGGGGAATTTGATAAGTGCATATTTCACATATATTTGGTGTCAATTCCATGCTTTGGTAATTGTTATATTTTCGTGAATTATTGTATATTACGCTTGTTTTCTAGTATTTGTCTTTCATTAGGTGAATCATCCAAAAAGAAGTGAAAATAGTTACAAAAATGAAGTCACAAGTGAAGAAGGGCCAAAGACCTAGTGGAACTCGTTAAAATACAAGATTTCTACTTTTCATTGTGTAAAGGACGAGAAGATGAAGCCAACGGCGAAAGAATGAGCTCGTTCCGACATCGTATGAAGAAGATATAGCGAAATAACAAATTAGGCTTGTCGGTTCCCGTAACCGACAAACTTACCAAGAATGAAGCAGAATTGTTAAGGGCACCAGTGCTTAATTACTCAATGCAGCCACGGAATGGGAGCTGAATCATCGATCTTGCAAGACCGATGCTTGATTACAACATTAATGGAACCTGCATGATTTGCATGACAGAAGACCAATCAGGGATGATCAGAGAAGCTTGCTTGTTGGCGAGAACTGCATCTAGGTCGAGTGATCTCTGATGCTTTCTGACAGTAATGGAGAACGGTGTTGCTCGCAAGAATGAACGAAGGAAGAGATGGTCTTCGTTGATTATCTAATGAAGTCGCGAGACGAGTTTGGAGCCGTGTTTAATCCTCGACAATGAGATTGATTCTTGGCGGTGAAGTCGATGAAGCTAAAGCAACCTCGTAGAAGAAAAGAGAGTTCCATTTCGGTGATTGAAACGAATGAAGAAGTTGTTGGTTGAACTGTGATTGATGGATTTGATCGATGCTGCCATTTCTCTTTTATCAATGACTGAATGGAGCTATGGTGGAAGAGTTGAAGCAAGAAGGAATCCAGGGAGTTGGTAATCCGTTTTGACGTCGATGGAGCTTGGCGAGGTGCTCGTAATGGATGCTAATGGTGGTCGGTGGTGACGAGTTCGATGGAAGATATACTCGAGTTGCGATTTATAAAAACAGGAAGATGTCTTGTAGCCGTAGTTTGGTAGCACGGTTAATGGTAGTTAAAGGAGAAGTGGTCTGCCGCGTATATAATGATGGCCGTAGTATCACTCGAACTGCATTTGGCAGTTGGCGTTGATGATGGATGGCAAGTGACGATAAAGAAGAGAGCTTGGAGTAAGCTACTCCAATTATTGGCAGATGGGAAGGACGGAAGGTTGAGAATGTCAGTGAAGGTGAAGGCCGAATATAGCTTGCTGGGTTCAGTTTGTAGAGCTTGTGGTGATGCTTATAATTAAGAACAGAGAAGGAGAAGAATTCAAGCTCGAGATGAGCAATGGAGTTGTGATTGTTGGCAGCGATGGAGAATGAATTTGGCTGAGAAGCTGCAAATGATACAATGAGATGAAAATCGATGAAAGTGAGTTCGAGAAGCAATGGGTTTGTTGTAGGTACTGTAATGATGGCAAGAGATGCCATTGTTCCGTTGATAGGAGTTTGAATTGCTTTAGAACTTCAAAAGCTTGAGCGAGACATCAGCTGAGAAGTTAAGACGGCTGGGGTTTGTTTCTACGCGGAAACTTGAGAGGAAATACAGGCATTCCGATAAGTTTCAAAAGCTTTAAAACAGCCACCGACTAGAGCTTTTGCCGTCGATTTTCAAGATGAACTAGTGTGGATTAATTTGATTTTAGGGTTTATGCCGGTTTAGTAGTCTTGGGTGTTTATCGATTGAATTTTTGAGGAATAAAATCCTATAAATAGAGGTTCGAATCACCACACAAAAGGAGCTCCTGAACCCGAGTTCATACACACAACTTTGTTCGGTTTAATTCCCGAAAGAGAAAAGAGGTGTTCTACATCAAAAGAAGAGAAGAAGCTAGGAGCAAGGAATTAGGGTTTACCCCTTAGGGGGAAACCTTGGTATTTTGTAACGTATTTTCTCCTCATATTTCATATATTTTTCATGGTTTTTAGTAAACTCATGTGTAACTAATTTCTATTGATTAAGGATGAATTCAATGTTCTAGCGTGAAGCTCTATTATTATACAAGTTTGTTCGGAGTTTTAATCACATCATCGTTTGTCTTCACTATTTGATCTTTATGAGTGATTCTTAGATTGATTTGGGATGCATACTAGATTAGTCTATTAATTGTTCTATTGCTAGTATTGGGTTAGGAGATAAGTAATCGTCGAATAATTCATGCACAAGTAGAAATCGCAAGACCTTGCAAGAGGGATTACGTGGAGCTATCATGCGGTGAATTCAACACCAAAGAAGTGGACCTTGAGCTAAGAGTTTAACTCTTTCGGGATCAACCTAATTCACAAAGCCTAAGCGTTCGATCGGATTACACCTTGAGTGAGCTACTACTTGGTGGTTCGGTTGGATAGAATCGATATTGGAGAGCTTCCGTATCCGTGGTACAAGGAGTTTTGGGGATAGCAGATCGAGCTAGCCGCTTTCCTACGGTTGGTGATGAATGGTTCTAACGAAGATAGATAAGTATACTAATCCGCTTATCGCTTGGTAACGGCGAAGGATTCCTTGATCATATCTTTCTTTTATTTGTTATTCTTTTTATTTCACTTTAAAACAATCCCCCTTGTCTTTTATTATTTTGCTATCTAAATAACATATCAATTACAAACTCTCGTGGGAACGATCCTTACTACCGCTATATTACCGGTTAATTAGTGGGAAATATATTGAATAATTTGTTGTGGTTACGACACGCATCAAGCCGTCCTCGGCTCCGGAATATGTTCAATCCTAGACTCTGGCATTTTTTTCTCACTCATGAGACCCTTTCCCGACACAACGGCAAGCATACTCTTTCACCCTCGAAGTGTAACCCGTGGTCGACTCTAATACCATTTGTAAAGACATGATCCTCCGCCAATACTGTCCCCACTTAGTCACCGCGGTTATCCGACGGTGTGGGGTTTTCAATTTACAGTGATGCGGTCATCAATTGGCAGTTTTCTTGGAGGTAGCCCATCCCTAAATAGCTCTCACCCGAGAACGCATAAATACATTGCTTTTTACCAACTCTGGATCCAAATATGTTGAAAAGGACACAATGTTACGAAAGGACAAGCCATTACCTATATTCCATTTAGTGAACTCTTCCTGCCGAATTGAATTACGTACATAATATATTTTGGAATTTTGAAAAACTAGAACTACATAGTACGTAAGTAAAATGGTTGTCATCGAAAATGACTTAACATTTCAAAATAAATAGCTTAAGTGAATGAATTAGATTTTCATTATGTCATTGAAATAGTAAGAACATACAATACGATATGTACTGTTGAGTCAATTCTGAATTTTACTCTTTTTAGACTATTCTTAAAGGGGGAAAAAGCAATAAGGATCCGAACAGTGTTAATATCTACACAATTATTCTTGAGACGAATGAGTTCAGGTGTTGTAATTTTTTTACAGCTTACATAGTTTAATGTTTTGGTTGTGATCGGTTATTGGAGTATGTGGAGCGATAAACCACATATGTCTAGCTAGGGATAGTCCCTCATGGAATACAGAGGAATACATGTGGAGCTTAATAAGATTGGGCATCTCCATACATAGCACCGAGGCATTTAAATTAAAAACCGTACACTTCTTATCCCAAGGTGGTAAAGTGGGGTTCGGGGTTATGTGGCCGGGCCTTGAGTACTGCCCGATGGTCCTTGAAGATCCTAACAATTGGTATCTGAGCCCATGGTTGGGGCTACTGTTCGAACGTACAAGTGGTTGTGGATGTCACTCGGTTTAGGGCGCAAGTGGAGTCAGACTCAAGGTGGAGCAGGCAAGGCCCAAAGTTGAAATGGCGCTCAAGGTGGAGTTACCCATTGACTCAGGTAGAGCATGGTTCTAGATCGGTAAGGCAATGCTCAAGGTTGAATTGGCGCTTAAGGTGGAGTTAATGTCTCACACATTAACTCTCAAGTGGAGCAGGGTTCTAGGTGGGCAAGGAAATGCTCAAGGTGGAGTTAGTGCCTGCCTTCTCATTAACTCAAGGTGAGGAAGGATTCCAGGGTATATAATGACAATAATCATGATCGATGGGTAGCATATACATATGGTAATCATATAGTGGAGTCCGATTGGACTTGGTTAAGTGGTTTAATCTCGCCAAGGTGGAAATTGTTGGAGTATGTGGCGCGATAAACCACATATGTATAGCTAGGGATAGTCACACATGGAAGAAAGAGGAGTACATGTGGAGCTTAATAAGCTTGGGCATCTCCTTACGTAGCACCGATGCCTTTTAGATTAAAACCGCACACCTCTTATCCCAAGGTGGTCAAGTAGGGACAACATTAGTGCTATGTGGTCAGGCCAATAGTAGGTTCCTATGGTACATGAAGATCCTAACATCCTTCATTGAAATAAGGAAGATGTAGAAAGGTAATACCATTTCAAAGGATCGATAAGATATCTATGTAAACTAAAAAACATATCAAATAATATTTTTATGAGGGGACAAAATATGTAAAAATTAATTCCGATATAATTTCATGGCTGGCTTGAGGATACAACTCGAGAACGGAGACGCATAGTATGGGAGAATGTCAAGACGGAAATGCTAGAAAGGATTTGTGAAGTGAAGAATAAAAATATCTATCGGGTTTTCATTTACTTTTGTAATGATAAGAAGGGTAAACTTGATATTAATAAATATCATATCTAATATTCATATATCGGAAAATGCATAGCTAAATGAAAATTATGCCCGTGCCGTTACGGCACGGGTTAAGCCCTAGTTTTAAACATAAAAATAACTTGATATAAATTCAGTATGTATTTATATTTGGTGTAAACGGTGCGCAACAAAAAAAAAAATCGACCATTCTTGTTGGTCAATATGATCTAGAAAGACATGCAAGGAACTTTTGAACATCCAAATTACATCAAGTATTTGGAGCAAACATGAAGTAACTAAAAATATATTTTCAAATATTTTGAATAATCGGAAATCAAATCAAATCTTTTATGAATTCTCCAATGGTAAGTATGGGTGTTTCACGTGTGGGGTTCACACTAGACATCCTTTAGAAATTTATCCTAAGGAAAAAGGGTGTCTTCATCAACTGCACCTATGTAATAGTAACCCTAAGACAATGGGATCATACTCTTCAATTTGGAAGATGAGAATATCCAGTTTGTCCCACTCGCCAATTCTTATACCATGTCCAATAAGGAATTTGTAACCATATATAGGGTTGGGAATTCTCCTGAGCACTTATTCCTACCCTATATATAAGAAATTTGGTAACGGAATATGGAAATAAGGGAAGATAGCTGAATAATCAATCGACAGACACTGATGAAGCGATAGCTGAATCATAAAACGATCGGTGACTATTCACCACCCACCTTACTTTTTAATCGGTTTTAATCAAACAAATTACGATAATACCAATGAATAAGCCATAAAATAGTTAAAAACTTTACACTACAAAAGACAAAAAAAAAACTGAATGAATAAAACAATGAATACAACATCAAATAATTATAAAAAATGTCATAACTAAATGGTTTAGCTATCGTCTAACCATTCGTCAACGGTAAATATTTTTGGCCTTCGCTAATCTTCTGTTGGTAGGTTAACTAATCACCAATAGTTAAATTAAGACCTGCTCGCCCTTCTATTCATATGAGCTATTGCTTTCCACGTCATATAAAATGACCGTGACATAGGATTTTGTAGGAATTTCCTCTTTCCTGATAGGACATGGTCTTAAAGATGTATGCAAACATCACCTTATGTATTTGGGAGGAAACAATCTATAGTTCGTGTATACAAGTACAGCCCATGATAAACAGTACTGCATGGATATTTGGGCACAAGAAAAAAAACTGCAACGATAATAAATTATGGCATTAGATCAAAGAGTTCAGTAAAAACCAGGAAGACTTCTTTTCAGTTACAAGAAACGATAACCCTCTATTACGTTATGATCACTCTCTTTATTGGTATGACTTTAACACTTCGACTTTCAACATTTTTTTTTAATTCGAGCTTGGTTTGCAACATGATAAACGTAAGTTCTCATGCAAATAACATCGTTTCAATATGCGAATAATCTTAAAGAGGCTCATGAGCAGCAGTAACACACTGAAGATTCTGGGGTGCATGGATATGACAACCAATGCACTATTTTCTTTCACTGTTGTTCTTTTAAGAGAAAATATTTTCTTTCCAGATATGTAGCATGAAAATTTATTGTTATGGCACCACTTACTAAACATGCTACTATGACAGATTATCCAAATATCGTGGTCGTTCATAATAGTAGGAGTTGTAGGTCTCTCTACTATGACCCGACTAACTAAACAAGGTACTATGACCCGTTATTAAAACATTAGCGTACGGCCGTAGGCTCCGACTACTATGGATCGACTAACTAAACATGCTTATTACGACCGGACAAAATAATCACTGAGTTGTTTCTAATGGCCAGAGCCTATCCTGACTAATTGAACACCGGGGTCGTAATCCCCGACTAACTCATAAGCTCAACCTCGGCCTGGGCAATAACTAGTTTCTATGTAGGATTACAAATTGCCTAAATACAAGGAGTAGAAAACATACATCCTTCATCCGTCAGTTATAACTTTTCTTCTTATAATGATTGATGACTAAAAGTATTATCATATTTTATTTATGAAATATATGGAAAAAGTTTTCATTCATCGTTTTATTCAATTTATTCCCCAGGAACATGCGATATAAGAAGCGACGAGATGGTTTAGAGCAATTAAGTATATTCACAAATAAAACTTGGGTATTAAGGGCTTTGATAGTTTTATAAATATATTCACGAATGGGGCGTGTATAGATAAAGTAAATCTACAATCAACCGAGAACAAGGTCCTACGGTGAAGGGCAATTTTTTCATTTTCCATGCCAGTGTGGACTGGCGGATGATTTATGCCACTTTGTTAAAAGGCTTGTAACGAGCGAAATTCTAAGAGTCGATCTTTATTTGGTCTATATTTGCTACTTTTATACGATATATAAAACCTTAAAATATATAAAGTTTATCTAATACATTAATAAAATCATAAAAAAGTACAATTAAGATGTGTGTCAACTGTCCCCACAACATAAGAGTGAGATCACTCTGTTCTGTTTAGTTGAAGTTTTACATGGGGTTAGTCAATTGAGATTTGTGGAGATGTTGAAAGAATTTTAGAGACTTCTAAAATCTCTTGTTAGTTAATAGAGAGTTCTTTAAAATCTCAAACAATCTCTGTTATTGGATCGTGACTTTCTAAAAGTCTTCATGATTCTCTGTTATTGGATTTGGAATTTGAAATCAATGTTTATGGTTTTGAGAGACTTGTAGAGATTTTTATTACAAAACATACCATAAATGGATAAAAAAAAGTCTCTCCTAAGTAGGTGATATTTTGAGAGACTTTGTTGTTTCTCTTTTCTTTATGGATTAAATATCAAAATATTAAAAAACAATAACCAAATAAGCTACAATTAAATTCATAAAAAATAAAAATAAAAATTGTTGTCTTCCAAAACCCAATAAGTTTACTATAGATTCAAATCCCTTCTGTTCGTCTCGTTTTGATTTTATTGGGAAAATGGTTACAATTTCTGTTAGCCATGCATTTTTTTTTCTTTTTTTTTTTTTGATAAAAGGAAATTTTGTAAAAACTAAGCAAAGGAAATTACAGAGTTGGAGTCACTGAGCTTTGCTATCCAAGTATCTTTGCTTTGTTCTTTCATATTACTTGAGTCTATTACAACATCATTAAACTTTACTAAGTACTTAGCTAATTTATCTGCAAAATAGTTACAACTTCTATTCATATAGTGGTAAGAGACATTAGCAAAAACTTCCTTGTCTTCCCATATTTTCATTCAGCAGGCTTTACTTCTCCAATCTACAGCAAAAAAGTTGTTCTTCATTCCATTTATGATGTTTTGATTATCATTGGGAAATATTAAGTTGTCTAATCCTTTCCTTCTTGCCCATCTGGTAGCTTCCTTTGTGCTCTTGCTTCGCTTCATCTGAACTGTTGCATCTACCTGTTCCTCTTGTGAAATCACAAATGTCACCATTAGTGTTCATAAAGATAACACCATAAGCAAATTTCTTAGACTTATTCTTATAAGCAGCATCAAATAAGATGAAATTTCAGCTACTCTTGTTCTCTATTTACTCCATTTGTCAATTTGGATGGAAAACATTGCAAATGGCTTTTATTTATTTTTTATTTTGGGATTACTGATCTTTCTACGGGACATATGGTCAGTCAAGTCTTTTTTGATCAAATATATTAATTTTTCGGGACATGGTTTAATTTTGTCAAATACAACTCTGCATCTATATTTCCAAATATGCCATAGAATAAAAATAAAGATGTCTCTATTATCTTTATTTATCTTCCAACCATTGAACACACCAATCTTTATAGTTCTTGTTAGCAGCCTTATAGAAAACTGTTGTTAAAGATAAGCCTCTCCAAATAGCTTCAGATAATATGCATTTCGAGAATAAGTGATCTATACTTTCAGTTGCTGCATTATTACACAAAGGGCAATTAGTATCAATTGGAACATATCTACCTATAATTTCTCTAACTGGCAAACATTCACTGAGAGTTTTCCAAAGAAATTTTTTAACTCTAGGCATAACATTAAGGTACCAAATTGTTTTCCAACCTACTTTTTCATGCATGTTATTTTTATCTGCTATAAAATTGTATGATTATTTGACTGAGACACATCCATTTTTTGTTCCTAACCATTTAATGTTGTTTTTACCATCTATGCTAGAGAAAGGTTCTAAAGATTTTATCTCATTTACTGTACTATTATCAAACATTTGTTCAATCAAGTTAATATTCCAATTTCCATTATTATATATAATATCAGCCACTTTTGTGAACTGCGAATTAATGTTAGTTCTTTTAGGTTTTGGTTGTTCTCCATTTGTAAGCCATCTATCCTGCCATAAGTTTATATTTTCACCATTTCCTATTTCCCAGCTATGATTTTCTTTGATAACTTACATTCCTTTACATATACTTGTCCAAACCCATGATCTGACTGATTTTTTTTATAGTTTAAAGGGTCCGTTTTGGGAAAATACTTACATTTTAGGATAATACTCTGCATTTTGTTTGGGTTTTCTATTAATCTTCAGGCTAACCTAGATAATAGAGCTAGATTAAACTCATGAGGGTTTTTCGGTCCCAGACCTCCATATTCTTTACTAATACACATTGAATCCCAAGCTTTTATATAGATTCCTTTGTTTTTCTTATGTTAGCCATGCATGGACTAATACATTTTCATTGAAATATTCATATATTCATTTTGTAAAATATATAAATACTACGTATATTATTTGTCTCATGTGTGTAAGCTGAAATTCATATATGTTTTATTGTCTCAATGAATCACCATAATTCCTTGAAAATCATTCAGAGAGTATCTCAAAATCTCAAAACTCACAGAGAGTCACCCAAAATCTCTTACATAAAAAGTCTATGAATGTCTCTACTAATTCCAACTGACTAACCCCTTGTTAAGGTTTTTTTTTACAGTCCCACAATATTTGAAGATTTTCATATATTTCCATTAAACTATGAATAACACCCTTATAATTTGTCTTGGAATTATATTATTCTTTTAAAGTTCTCTTTGAAGCATTTTTTATAAAGGTATTAATAACAATTAATGTTTGAAATTTTTATCAAGGGTATATATAGGAAAAGTTCGTATTTCTCTATTCCTTGAACTGCACAAAATATGCTAAATCCTCGATTAAACTGGGAAAGAACGAATAGACAATGTGATTAGCGGTGTGAAAACATCCCCAAAACATAACATTTATTAATAAAGTAATATCAACAACCTAAACACCCAATCACATCTCTCACACCACGTCGAGAGTTGCAAAAACCTCCCCTCCCATTGGCCGGTGAACAAAACCCTCGCTCCTGATTGGTCGAAATCAAAGTTAGCCCCCTTACATTTCGTGGCCGTCAATTTTTAATAAAATATGAAATCTGGACCTTCGGATTAGCGGCAAAATCTACAAATATATTTTGTGAGGGCCCGGACGATTTTTTTTTTTTTGGGAAAAAAAACGAGAATTTCCATGTAAAAGGAAAATCAACATATATAAGTTTTTTTTACGAGATTTACATGCCAAAGCAAAAAATCTTAGAAGATCTTTAGGGTAATTCTTTTTAAAAAAAAAAAGAATTTCCATAACATAAGAAAAATCATAAGTTTTTATGGAACTTTTTTATCGGTAATTAATGGAGTAATCTATGATCGTTGTAGCATTTAAATAAATAAACAGAAATACTTTAAACATGGCAATTGATTTGTTTTTTAAGTATTAAATTTTATTAATTTCCATATAAAAATATTTTCATTAATTTACATGTTTTGTTTTTTATACGTAAAGTACTAAAAATAGATATTTAAAATCGAAATTTGTAACAAAAACGAAAAAAAAAAAATATACGGAAAGATTTTTTTTTCGTATTTTTTTTAGGCCGAGAATCCCACGAATAACGAAATAAAATCCATCCTTAAACATGTAAAGATGCGTAATATCTTTTAAGAAAAAATATGGACAATTTTTTTTATTTGAAGCATATATAGCAATAATTAAACGTAACTATCCTAAAATATAAAAACTATACGCATTTATAGATATCGATCAAGCCGAAGGTATTATTTCCACGACAAAAGTATTATTTATGGAATTTTTGACATCCGTATATATATATGAACTATCAAGTATTCGAGGAAAAGCCAAATCCTAACGGTTTCCCAGTGGCTTCTCTTTGAATGCGTAATTGGGGGATATGGAAACTATTTGGGGGATATAGCTAAATGACAAAATAGGGATCCAAATATCCTAGCTGGGTTACCCCTTATATAATTAAATTATTAATTCCTAATCTAACCCTCCCTAATCATAATTAGTAATTAATCCTGATTAGTAAAATATTAATGATTTGGGGGATATAATTTGTGTATTTATGTTTATTTGAATTTGTGTGGGTTAGTTGAGAGTAGAATGAGGGAAAATGGAAGATGATTGTGATGAGAGACTTGCAGCTGCTGAATCTTTAGCTCAATTACAACAACAATCATATCTTCAATCTTCGATTAATGATAACAACTCAAAATTGAGTGGAATTTTTTTTTTGAAAATGGAAGATGATTGTGATGAGAGAATTACCGCTAATAAGAGGTTGAAAAATTGATTTTTTTTCTTTGAATCCACCATTGTTGCAGCTGAAAAAGCTTGGTGTCGGCATGGTATTCAACCAAAAACCCATGCGGGCAATTGTTGGAAATATTCATAAATTGTTTGCCACTATCCGGGGGGGTGTCGGCATGGTATTCAACCAAAAACCCATGCGGGCAATTGTTGGAAATATTCATAAATTGTTTGCCACTATCCGGGGGGGTTTGGGGGGTATTCAAAATCAACATTCTGAAGATCAAAACCAGAAAAAATTGGTTTCCAAAGTGAGGAGAAGAGAATTTGATATAGAGTGGGGAGAGTTTAGAATTTGAAAGGTCATCATCACTTTCAGCATGATCTTCATCACTTAGAATAAAAAAAATTGGTTTCCAAAGTGAGGAGAAGAGAATTTGATATAGAGTGGGAGAGTTTAGAATTTGAAAGGGAATGGGAAATATTTGTTTCAAAGCTCCACCCCTAAATAAGATTAATAAGAAGTGGAGATGGAAATGGGGGATATGATTTTGTTTTTTGATTTTAAGTTTTTGATTTTTATTTTGTGGGAAGGGTATTTTAGTATTTTCGCCCCAAAAGTCACCCCTTAGCACACACCATGGGTTGGGGGAAGTAATTCATATCCCCCAATTAGTTTCTATATCCCCCAATTGCGTGTTCTTCTCTTTTCTAGGATTTGTGTTGAATCTGTATTTTTTTCAGCTACAAAACGATTTCTCTTTTGGTTTCTTAATTTGGTTTATATTTTTTTTTAGATATTTATAGGTTGTTTATATCGTTTAGTTTGTTTTTTATGATTTATGTTTTAATTACAGTCAAAGGAGTAATATGAAGATTGTATTGCGATTGATGATTTATGTTTGTTTTGATTTTGTAGGTGAGAAAAAGTAATTCGAAGATTTGTGGTTTGCATTAATAATAGTCGCTAATCAAGATCTTCGTTGATTTGTAAGTTTAACCATTTTTTCTGATTTGTGTGTAATGTATGTTTTAATATGATAATTGGTAAATTAAAAAATATCTGGCAAAAAAACGAAAATATTTTTTTTTTTTTGGGAGAAATCCGATAATTTCCATATTAAAAATAAATCAACGTAAATAAATTTTCATATATATATACGGCGGTATTTCTCAAAATTATTTTATAAAGTTATTTTGATGTTTTATCAGGAAATATTTGAGGCGATCTTATTAATTTCCGTATTCGAAGAAAATTACTTACCCTATTTAGAGATACCAAAATCTTTTGAGATATTCTGATTCAGAATTTCCATGTATGGAATTATAATTAAGGATATATGATCCTACGAAAATATTTTTTTCAATCTTGTTTGAGACTAAAGATAGATGTTATTTTTGCCATTCCTATTGGATATATTTTTGCTAACAAATCTAGGAACTGTTAGAAAAAAAATTGTCCATATATATATTTAGATTGACGCCAAATATAGTGGTTGATTCGCTGGCCTATTTTTCCAAATTTAGTGAAAAAATTTAAGAAATATCTTAGTAACCAAGTTACGGAGCTATATATATTAACAATACTTGGTTTGTGCTTGAGTTGTTTGTTCAGTATCTTCTCCCTGGAAATATCATAACCCTAACACGTATTAACTTTTTTCTGATTTTGTAGGTTATTTTGGGAGACTAATCTAAGATTTCCAAGCTAACGCAAATACTTACCACTCCTACTAAATATGGATTCTCATTCGCGATTGAAGATCCTATACCAAAAATATCTAACTCCAGGGATGTACTTTCTCTCTTCTTGAGTTTTACGTAAGGTTTGATGTTTTTCTTCTTGGGTTGAACAAAAACCAATTGAGTTTGCTAATGCATTATATGGGTTTCGTTTTGATTTTTTTCTAATTTGATGTTTAGATTTTCTGTCTGCACAGTATGCATACCCACAATGATGAATCTACTCCCAACTTCGATCCACAGCAAGGTAACAATGTTTTCTTCTTCTTATTTGTGTAGTTACGATTCTAGGGTTTGTTAATTTAACGTGTTTTTCGCATTTTTTGGGTTTAGTTATCACTTTTTTTATTGTTATTTATCATTGATTTTTGTTGTGATTTGACGCTGTAGGTGTGAACAGATGTGTGGCATCTTCTTAGGCGTGATATTATGAACAGAAATGGTTTGAAGCTACATCAACTTGCACCCATAAATTTAATACTGGATGGTTGATGAGTCATAGTATGTTCCCTTTCCAAGAGTAAAATCTTAGTATTCCGAAACATGGTGAATCAATTTTCTGGTTTTTTATTAGAACGACGGGTTCATGTATCTATGCTACGATAACACAAAATTCTTGGTTAAAAATTGGTTGGTTCCTCACACTGTCATCTGTTAAAATTGATTTTTAGGTTTACGAATGTGATGAATAATGTTTTTTCAAATATGATAATAAAGAATGGTCCTATGGCAAGTGATGTTTTTGTTTGTTACTAAAGATTTTTTTTTTTTTTTTTTTTTTTTTTTGCAGTTTTCACAACCTCCCCAAGTTCCCCTGTTTGGGAGTTGGGATAAAGTTCATTCCCTTGCTTATTGAATACGTCTCCTATTTATAGATACCAAGATCTTTTGAGATCTTCTTACGCAGAATTTCCATATAACATCTTTTGAGATCTTTTTAGATGTTTTTTCCATTCCCGTTCAATATATTTTAGCTAATAAATCTAGGAAACGGTGGAAGAATTATTCATCTATATTTAGATTAAGACTAGGGAAAGTTCGGTGTATTTTCAGAAATAAATCTGAGAGAAGTTGATCATTGTCAAGTTATGAATGCTTCAAAGAAAAAAAATTGTCAAGTTATGCCGAATTTGGATCAGGGAAATTTCGTGGCAACCAAGCTTCCAAGGTATATATAAAATACAAGGCTGCTGGATTTCACATTCAGTTATAGTCGCATATAGAATGCCAAGCTATCTAATTCGCACATTGAATGCATGGGTGGTGAGGAAAATCAGAAAACAATAGAAATCCGTGGACAAGGTTTGTAAGCCTGACCAAATTACCGATATATTACCAAATTATTTTTTTTGTAAATGATCCACTGTCTATTTTTAATTGAATATGTACGGTTGGTGTTACATTCATTTTGGGATACAATACGTTGGCAACTTTGCATTAATTTTTTTGCTTTTTTATGAAAGGAAAATCTTTGTTTTCTTCTGCAGAAAAATTACACCAACTGAGAAGATTTTTAAATTAAAACAAAATGGGATCCTAATCTGATTTCATCAAGTGTGGATCTGAGATGGATTTTTGGGGACCTTCTATTGATTTTTTTGGTGTACATCCAGGAAACCTAAAACTTCTGTTTCAGAGTTTCTAACCAGACATTTCTTAGGGTTTAGTCCAAATTTTAGTTTTCTCCGTTCTATTTTGTTTTTTGCTTTCGTATATACTCTTAGTTAATTGTGCATGTTCTAATTTTTCTCTATTTTATTTTGATTTTGTAAAGGTAGGTTTGTTGTGGCCGAGATGAGAACACGGAGAAGAACTAGGGCAGGTTGTGTTGTTAAACATGGAAGAATTATTATTTTGGTTGAATTATTACTGCCATGAATAGGTTTGTGATGTAGATGGTACTGCATCTCGATGTGGATATGGAGAAGGGGATGCTGAATAGACCGTGGTGCTGCTCAAGATGTTAAGAATCTGTGATGGAGAAAGTTCAGACGTGAGATGGGGTTTGGTGGTAGAAATCTATGTTTGCCACATGGATTCCAAGACATGGGTTTGAAGTAATATGCAATTTGCTGGAATTGTCCACTAATGTGAGTAGATGCATGTTATTCTTTTTTAGTTTAATCTTTAATGTATTTTTTTTCTTGAAAGCATAAGTTAGATTACTTTTTATTTATTTTTTGATCGATCAAAAAGAATAGATTATAGGGCACACAAGCCAGTGCAAAGGTAAACAATAAAGATGAGAACAACCCCAAAGGAAACAACTAGCACAAGGCTAGAACTAGAACTAAAGATTGACAAATTCTAAGTTAGATTACTTTGTTATATTGTTTCTATTGGATGCTAACTAATAATGTGCAGGAAACAGATTTGTGGCGATGATGCATCATTGCAACAAGCTTTCAATCAAATGAGAAAAAAGCACGAACACCTAAGTTTGTCAATGTCGGTGACTTTTGTTTCATACTTTACCATTTGTTCCAAAGATTGCAATGACCTAATATACACTAGATACAATGTACTAATACTAAACAGGGCCTCAACTGATACTAATGGCGATGAAAAGATTATAGTTAAAACGGGGCTCTGCAATGAGAAAGCGGATTACGTATAATATGATCAAGCTTCTTGGCTTACAAATTCATTCCACCTCGGGTACTACTTAGTTCTTTTTTTTTTTTTTTACTGATATAATATTTGTTTTGGATTGCTGGCAGGACATCCCCGCATAAGCAGTAAAAAAGAGGTAGTCGTGCTACCAAGAATCCCTACTTTAGGTCAATCATT
Source organism: Papaver armeniacum (assembly GCA_023531295.1). Classification (NCBI taxonomy): domain Eukaryota; kingdom Viridiplantae; phylum Streptophyta; class Magnoliopsida; order Ranunculales; family Papaveraceae; genus Papaver; species Papaver armeniacum. Next base: position 173,899 of record JAJJWW010012975.1, read on the forward strand.
GGATAGCATATTATCACAACTTATGTGGGTGGATGTCACAGGTGGAGATGCCTTATTTGTATTTTTAATCTTATGTATACATTTTTCTGCTGAATTTCCATGAAATAAATATGTAACTCAGTAAGTAATACTAAGGCAAGTAATCTTAGTTCCGCAGAAAATTGGCATATAACCCGTTGCACATTTATTTATATATGTTTTTAATTTTTTGTTGTTGTAAAATTACGGGTATTAATATCTGGCAACTTAGTGTTTGATTGAGCTATGGGGATAGCTTCAAGGGTTGTTAATTATTTGGGTGGCTTACTTCTATTCTGTTTTTTTTATAGTACATTAAGCTTTGTATAATTTACATGAGCTACTTCCCATGAGTCATATTTTGTTTTCATATTTTTTCCCCAACAACAGTGTTATAGGAAACTCAATGTGGAATCAAATAGTAGGGTAATACTAACCTTTCTTGCACTTCACTGAGTGGGGATGTTGATGTTGGTGTAAACTCGGGTGGCATTTATGGGGGAGAGGGTGAATTTTGCTGAAACAATGCAGGAAATCGTTATGCATAGTGTATTGTAGGACTACAGATGGGATACTTTGCACAAAACTTAACTTTCTCTGTGGTCAGGTACTAATTTTCCTTTGTGGTTTTGTTTATCAATTCCAAATAAGATTTTTCTAGATGACTATGTAGCATGCATCTCCCTATGTAAGGTACAATGGGTCAGTATATGTACAATGAGTAAGTAGATAAATGTGAAAGAAATATATTACAATTTAGCAATATGTTAAGTTTCAGGTGTGAAGTTTATATTATGTATTGGTGGGATATAAACTTAATAATTTTGTACGCGTAAATTTTGTATACCATTGTACTTAGTGTTTTCTTTCCAAAAATATTTAGGAAGCATATGATCAGTTATTCCGTGTGTGCACTAATATTGAACTTCCTAAATATTGCGCAAAAGAAAATGAAACGCTTATGGTCATTGGGACGGCATATGTGCAAGGAGAGGATGTAGTCGCAAGAGGACGTATTCTTTTTATTCTATTAATGCCGAGAATTCTCAAATTTTGGTATCATCGGATAACTTCGCAGTAATTAGTCCATGGTTACTTATGTATTATTTTTGGGCTTATTATCGTTAGAAATTCATTCCTAAACTTATTTTCCAGTTCATCACTGCAGAAAGGGGCTATATCTGCTTTGGCATCACTGCAAGATCATCTATTGCTTGCGTCTGGTCCAAAGGTCATCTTACACAAGTGGACTGGTACGAGTAAAATGGTGCTTCATTTCATGATACCCTCTTCTGCATGTTGTAAAAAAGCAACCTATATGGGAGAGTGACAGCACCCAAACAAGTTTCAGGTAGAATTAAAATCAATGCAGACGATGGGCTAGAAGTAATCGTGGACAGTTTTTATATGTTAATCCTAGCTATTGATGTTATACTCCATATTTTGGTTTTGAAAGGGTTCATATTTTTATTGTTCTTTTTGTGTTCTCCTATTTACTTAATACCGGATGCATTTAATGAAGGGAAAGTATAAAAATGAGTTGTGGCAGGGGCTGAAGCTGGAGGAAACATTAGAGCAAGTGAAATGCCGTGAACACGCGAAGATTCTATTATAATAAGGCCCATGTCCTCATGTTGTTTCATTCCACGAGGGAATCAAATACACGTTGAGATTAATCTGAAAGATATTATTTTATAAAAGACCAACAACTCAGTCAAATACCATAAAAACCCCACGCCATCTCCCACACCACGTCGATAGTTGTGGTAACCTCCCCTCCCATTGGCTGGTGAACAAAACCCTCACTCCTGATTGGCCAAAAAGCAACTTATACCCCTACATTTCGTGGCCGTTAATTTCTAATTAAATTGATTCGATCTAATGTTCCAAATCGAGCTATAACGTTCACCTTCTTTTTGTGTTGGGTGTCGACGAAACCCTTGATCCTGATTGTTTGAAATTTTAACAAAATTCTTACACCCCATTTACATAATTTAAATATATAAGATCCTAGCCATCGGATTTGCAACAAAAATATTACCAAAATAAAATTTAAAACCAAAACTTACGAAGAAAAAAATAAAAAAAAATAATCGGAAATATTTTTACCTAGAATAGATTTGTTTTAAAGTTATTTTGGTGTTTTATAAGGAAATGCTTAGAACAATCTTATTAATTTCCATTATAACGTTCTAAATTACTTACCATCTTATTAATTTCCATGATTGGAGTTATCCAAGATATGCAGAATAATCATTTTCCATATTTTTTTTCCGCTAAGAATCCCGTAAACATGAAAGAATCCTGATTTTACTTAATTAAAAAGGGAAATTTTATCGGACAGTTACAGGGATATAAGTTTTTGCACGGCCCTCTTTGCAAATACGTGTTTATTTCTTCTTCCTTCTCTCTAGAACCCTAAACTCCTCTATTGTCTTTCTCTCTGGAAACTAGCTTTCACGCACGGTATAGCTCTCTTCAGCTGCTTAGGGTATTTATTTACTGTTTTAGTTGTTGAGATTTTATTTCATTTAGATATTAGTACTGATTTCACCTATTTTGTAATTGTTAACGTTTTGTGTTTGTGTTTCCCATTTTTGTCTTTCAGAATTGATTTCTTGAATTTTATTTTTATTTTTTTTAGGTTTTGCTTTGTGATTCGGGAAAACCTACGGCAGATGAAGCTACATGAAAACAAGTATGTTAGTTTTGAGATACTTCTAAGGGTGAAGACACCATTTGACCTAATGAATACGAGAATTAGCAACAAACCATTACTGCATGTTAGAAATGTTGTGAAATCATCCTCCTTTTTCTTTGTGTTAATGACTTTTTCATCTTTCGGGTTTTGGTGCTTTTTGCTATGAAAGCAAATGTGTAAAGGCACTTAAAGAAAACGGAAACCATGGTCAACAATTGGGCTTAAAACGGAAAATTCATGGCAAATTGTGAGTGAAACTGTTTTACATATACCTCTTCATTATTTCATGAAAACGTGTGGATTAGATTTTACATTCTTATCTGCTATATATAAATTCCATGTTAGGCTCTTGAAGAAGATAATTATTAGTCTGCTACTGGTCGCGTAGCCAAGCGATTGGCATTTCTAAAACCCAGTAGCATACACTTTGGTCTTATACGCTGATAGTATGATACGGTGCTAAACTACAAAAAGATGGCGACGTTAGGTGCTTGAGAAGACAGTGCAAACATTAAAAGCGCATTGTAATGAATCCCAATGAGAAAATAAGTTAACCATAGATAAATAGAGTTAGTGTGATATATTTTTTTCCACCGCCAAAATAATTTCTTTGATAAAGCTTACAGTAAGTAAGCAAGAGCAAACCAAAGATTACAAGCGCCCACCAAAATAAGATACCAACCCGGGGAGAAAAAACGGGACCCTAACCCCCAACCTCGCGAAAGGGTTAAGTTAAAAAAATACTGGCCCCAATTAAAATTATTGTTTTTACGAGAGATAATCTTTAAGAGCATCTCCAACAGTGGGTGCTACAAATCCTACTTGGAGCTTTTATTTAGATTTAGATCCTTATTTATGGGTTATATATATGTAGAAAAAAATTTAATGTTTTTCTCATGAACCATCTCCAGTAGGTTTAGATTAATGGATAAAGATAAAAGTGATACTTTTTTTTCTATTGCTTTAGAAAAATTTATTTAAAAATAATTAAAAAACCGAAGGTCTATATAAGACTTTCTCTAGACCTTCATACATGGTGTTGTCTAAGAGTACTGTTGTAATGATAATAGATATATTGTTGCCAGATGAAACAAATGTATGTTTACATATGGCAACAACAAAAGTCATTTGTCCAGGAGAATTAATCTTGGTAGTATAGTATAAAATTGTTTAACAACTCATACCAAAAATTCACTCCAACTCCAAAGAACTCACCAAGTACGTGGCCATTATTAGCTAATCCCCCTTCAATTTTCGATATTCATTACGAACCAACTTCATTTCCGAATGAAGTGAATTTTTAATGATTGCATGGGTATTTGGTGTTTTTTATATTTAGTGTTTGTTAAAGGGGTGTAATTAGGCAATGAGTGGAGTTGCCCTTCCCTATTATATTTAGTGTTTGTTAAAGGGGTGTAATTAGCAATGCGAAACTATTATCCTTCACATAAAGTTTTTTTTACCATGTTATCTTCTACGTAATAATTCACCTTTTTTATATAGTTTTTTCCTTGGGTGGATCGTTATCTGTTCCTCCAAGTAGCATATCCTTTAGAGGAAAACATGTTATACGTCAACCAATATCTGCATTCTTTGGAAAGAAAATACAATGTTTATGTGATTTGAACTGTAATCCTACTGGAAAAAAATATATGCACCCAAATATGAGCTTCCTGAAACTACATATATATAAACAAGGATCGTCAAATTTGATTGGCGGGGATGAAAAAAGGCATATGGAGAACTGTGTAAGAATCAAAACTTTTCGGTGATTTAATTATGCAAGATAGAGTTTTAGGTGTCAACTAAAAAAAAATATACACATGGGTATAAATGAGATCCTAGGAGACGAGGAAGACAACCGCATTTTACTGCTCAAGGAAATTAACAAAAAGATAATTGTACTTTTGGTGATGAGATCACAGAGAGGTTGTATCAAGAGCGAGCAGGCATTGTTTCTCTTCACTCTAAGGACATGTAAAGGATTCTGAATCAGTACACGCACACATGCTACGGGAATTCATAAAACATTTAGAACAAACTCAATGAATAAGCGGCAACAACAACTAGACTCCATGGAGGATACATCTACGTACGCCAAGAAATTGGAATACTCGGGGAGAGGATTTTGGATGTGAGATAATACAATCCTTGGTTAGTTATTTGTTGTTATTAATGCTCATAATAGATTGATAATCTGCGTCTTTTTCAGTGCTTGGTTCAACGAGTTTTGCTTGAATCGACAGTGGTGGGAACATTTGCTAACTTGGCTTGGCGTGGTTGCTTATGCTTTTCATCTTGGCTATGATCTCTAATTTTGTTATATCTTTTAAAGAACCAAGTGGTCAATTTGTACGAGATATTACAGATGAATTATATGCTCAGCTTTTTGCTTCTTTTTCGCATTTTTTTAGTTCATATGTTTTAGATTACTTTTTATGGAATAATTTTGGATATTAGTCTCTTGAAGCATGTTGTTATTTGTTATTTTTCGAGTTCCAGGAATGGTCGAAGCCATACCCAATAGAAAGAATATGTTATCTAAACACATTTCGAGTAGTTGTAGTAAAATCTGGCCAGTTGACTCTTTCGTTTTTCCAATGATAAATCATTTCATTGGTTTATCTTAATATATGCCGGTAAAGTTAATACATGAATTTAGGTTTATCATACCAAATTTTATTTCTAAAGGGTACTAGAATTTCCTATCCCTAAAAATAAAATAAAACTAACCAAAGAGTATTCAGAAAAAATCCTATGTATTTGACCACGAGTGCGGGGCAAAGCCCCGCCACACTAAATTGGCTAATTCCATCAGCCCCGGTGTGTAGCACGGGTTACATACTAGATGCAGTCTTCGTGCGTCCCACAGCCTGGGGATTCTTATCCTGATTGACCCCTGGAATTAAATATGTAACTGAGCATAAATACCTAAATTCATAAACTAACATAGATGCAATATTTATGTTAAGTTAGCATAAATAACTTAACATAAGTACCTAATTTCCTTGATTTGTAACACCGCTTACACGATTTACTACCAGAATTAAATACATTACAAATATATTCAAGTTGTGGCCATGGAGTGTTCATGACATCCTCAACTTAAATTTTATAACCATGCACATCTATATTAAGAAACAAATCTAAAACTCCTAAATATTATTCATATATAGATATTATATTACCACAATTAAAACTAACATTAGATATTATATTGTCATAAATAAACTAGCATTGCAGGTTTTAATAGAGAACTTGGCCGACAAAAACAGGGGTCTTGTCGCTATCGATATACGAGTGATCACGATTTACAAATGCTAATGAGGTTAACATTGCAAGATACAATTATAAATAAAGAACTTTTCTCACACTACTTCTTTCTCCAAAAAACAATGCAATAGGTGAGAACAAAATCAGCGCTGCACATTAAAATATTCATTGGAACATAAGTACCTTTCCTTCGATACCTTTCTGATTTTTTTAAAAACTCTTTCGATTTCTCCATTGCAGATTTCTTTACGGCAACAAATCATGGGTTTTAGCAGCTACATAGGATACATAATACCATCTTCAAATCAGATCAATATGGAGTATGAATTAAAATATGTCTTACCAGTACTGTGTTTTGCTTACAGAAGTTTGCAGATATGATTTATGTTGAATTCCTTTTTTTCTTCTTATATATATATATATATATGTAGGACATCTACAAATTCATCCCAAGGAAACGTTCAACCTAACAAGTCAGAGATTCAGACATACAAAAAAGAACTACCAAAAAGGGTGGCATCAGAGGTAACAAGTACAAACAAATAACTGTGTTGACAGTGATGTTTTATACAACATGCTATGATTGCTGCACAAAGAAGACGAAGAGAAAGAGAGAAAGAAGAACAGATAGGTTAAGTACAAGGATTGTCAACTATGCAACACGGTTTGCCAGATAATCTGATTCAAGAATGAAAGTGCAACAGCATACTAAACAACAGACAAGGAATAACACAAGAAACTCGGGTCTCAAATTCAACAAGATAAAAGGCAAAGAAACAAAAAAGGTGGCATCCGAGGTAAGTATTATAAACCAAGAAACTTACTATCTTAATGGTCATGTCCGTGTTTCACTATGTTGAGGTAATTTTTTAAGAAAATATGCAACATGCTATGATCGTTGCACAAAGGAGATGGAGAGAAATAGAGGAAGAAGAACAAATAAGTTCATCACAGGAATCACAAATTACAAAAATATAACATGGTTGCCCAGATAATCTGATTGTATAGCAGGAGGTGCAATAGGCATACCAAACATCTACACAGGGAGAAGCACGAGAAATTGAGACTGAAATCCAGCCAGATAAAAGACAACGAAAAAAAAGAGTGGCATCTGAGGTACGGATTGCAAAATATGGTTACTATCTTAACGGTCATGTCTGTATTTCACTGTATTTGCGGTGATGATTTAAGAAAATATACAACATGCAATGATCGCTGCACAACGAAGATGAAAAGAAAGAGAGAAAGAAGAACAGATAATTTCGGACTTACCCAGACAAGGATCACAAAATACTCTATATTCAACAACAAGAAGTTGTGTTTGGATCTCAACAGGTAATTTAAGGAAAAAAAAAACAATATAAAGATACTTTGGATAATGATATTTAAGTTGTTTATAAGTGATTTATATACAATTTATATCATCGGTGTACCAAACACCTACAAAAGAAGAAAAACATCTAGAATTGTGGCAGACATAAAAGAACGGACAGAAAGGGTGAAAAAAAATATCAAAACCAACAAAATCTCATATTCACAATGATAGGAGAAGGAATATGTTCACGGCCGATTATAACAAGAATCGAAAGAACATGGAATGGAATCAACAATAAGACGGGACAAGTGTATAGCTTGGAGATGATTCTCATAGATGCGGAGGTAAGACATCTTTAGCAAGGTATTATAACAGTTATTATTTGAACAAACCTCCTATTATAGCAGTTATTATCTGATAAAACAATGTAAACAGGGAAACCAGATACATGCTTACATTAATCGTCTAAGGGATATTCCTTACTTCAAGGACATAATTAAAGATCAACAAATCATTCGAATCCAACATTTTAACCTACATCCATACCATGGAGGTTATCGACCAGTACCTAGCGCAAGAAAAATTTGGGTGAATACATACACGAGCGTGGTTTTTCTGACTGAAAAGGATCAACAAATACCAAGATACAAATTTTCGATATCAGATTTTACAATACTTAGAGAAAAAATAGATAATAAAACAGATCTAATAGGTAATACTAAATGTTGAGAATGCTTTTCAATAACCATGGCACTCGATTGTATGTATATGATAAGAATATCCAAACTGAATAATTATTTTTACAGATGTTGTTGGGATGCTAAGGGGTCTTTCAAAGAGTCAGATAAATCGTTAAAAAAAAAACGAAACTGATGCACCCGCACGTGATGTCTTGATACAAAGCCTCGGTGGAATTTCGATAAAGGCAACTATATGGGATAATCTTACCACCCAACTAAGTGATTATATGCTAGAGACGAGGATCATAGTTTAGCATAGATTGAAAGCAATGCAGGATAGGACAACATTATTGGATGGACATGAACTGAATTTTTGAATTGAGCTAAACATTGAGATAACAAATGTGATTGATCACAGGGGAGATCTATTTGCAATCCAGTAAAGCTACGAGAATTTACATAAATCTCGATGTACCGGATTTGGAAATTTATAAAGAAATGTACGTCATGAGACATGCATGTTTGAATTAATCAACTTAATGTGTAATAAATTCTTTATGATTTTAACACTGGCACATTGGCAACAATAAATATGCATCGGTGGAAGAACTAAGTATTCAAACTTGGCAAAGGAAAAATTAATGTTTGAAAATCGTATACCACTCGACGAAGCACTGAAAATGTTACATGACGAGGAAAATTTTCTGTGAGATCTTAAAAGTAATTCAATTTAAATTATATTTCGCTACCAAAAATATCTTATTGCGTTTAAATAAAATAAAAAATGAAAAACTAACTCAAGAAAAACATATTGTGAAACCATGGTGCAATACATGTTTACATTCTCCAACTAAAATAATATCTTATTGCGTTTAAATAAAATAAAAATGAAAAACTAACTCAAGTGGTGTAATCCAACAATAATGGGACAATAATGGTCGAAATGGTTGTAGACAATGGTAGAGTAACAAAATGAAGTCATTTCAACGGCCGATGTAAAGGTAACTAAAATTTCTTTAATAAGCAAAATTTACGGTCAAGGTAACTCAAGAATAATGATTTTATTTTGCGGAAAAACAAGGAAGATCATTGAAGAAATATTAGATGCAATAGGGAAAACAATGGTCTTTAGACTCATTATTGAGGAAAGTAGCTTTCTATCATCACGGTCTCACAGCACATGACATATTTCATTATGATGATGCTTTAGAGAAAGCATATCTATTTAATAAAAGGAAAAAAAGGTAACTACATCTACATGTTAGCATTATATGTTTCGTACGATATATATACAATTGGAGACCAATCATTATGTCCATACAGATCACTGGAGAAAGATCTTTACGAAAAACAAACAACTTGCGATGTATTTATTCTCGGAAAAGAACAACTCTAAACACCTCCCAAGAAGGACCCGAAAATCCATACAGATCACCGGAGAAAGATCTCTACGGAAAACAAACAACCTGGCGATGTATTTATTCCTGGCAAAGAACAACTCTAAACACCTCCTAAGAAGGATCAAAAAACAAAAGGAAGTACGGTGACATGTCAATATTGATAAGGGTGGACGAACATGATAGTGAACTGGCCGATATCATGGAGAGAGATCCTAACATACCAAGTATTGGTCGAGATAGATGAAGATGGCAATGAAGTGTTAACTTATTAATAGGAATTATGGATAACATGATTGTTATTCTACTATAGTATATTATTTAAATTTCTTTAAACCAAAAACCAATCGTGAAAATTTAAACTAAATGGAATCAATTGACATAAAGTATGTTTAGCTTTTTCTACATTCGTGTTCGCTTTATTGATTCAAGGAAATTAACAATGATGATGTATATCTTCTACTCTTCTCAAAAATGACCCAAAATAAAAGAAAATTGTCTCTACAAATAACAGTTTTTGCTTAAAATTATTATTCAAAAATAATAATAATAAATGCATTTATCTACGAACAGATGGACGAAGCCCCGCCACACTAAATTGGCCGATCCCACCAGCCAGGTCGTAGCACGGGTTAAATACTAGTAACTTCGTAAAATATCCAAACAAAGCACCTTTATCCTGTCCCAAGAAATCAAAAATTCTTTGCAGACCATCCAAAAAAACAACATAAAAATCGCCGAGGAACACGGCTTTATATGGAGGGCCCAAAACTGCTCTAGCTAATTCCAAGAGAATGGGACCCACCCTTTATGTGGTTTTTTGACGTGGTACGGGTGGCCTTCAAACTAATAACAACCGATTTCTTATCTCTGAAATGGTTTCGTATCTATTACTATATATATATATATATATATATAAAGCGAACCCACCCTTGCAACAGTGTTAATGAAGCTGCAAATTGTGTTGGACCATTTTACCCCCATATCTTACCTATGCAATAAATATCCTAAAAATATAATGAGGGTATATTAGTAATTTATGATGTTTGCAAATAAAAATTTCTGTTTAGTGTTTGAGAGGACCCCAATTCGCGTACCTGTGGTTAGAGGGACCCTTAGGCACTGTAGCAATGAAGCTGCAAATTTTATTGGACTATTTTGCCCTTAATCCATGCTAATACAAGTGACGGGAAATAAATAATATAAGGGTATATTAGTAATTTAGTTTATTTGAAAATTAACTTTGCAAACTCAGACAAAAAGTGATAGACTCGGGACCCAAACTTGCACGTATATGAACAAGACTTTGAAGTCAGAAATTATATATGGACTATTTTGCCCTTATTTTATGCCAATACAAATGATGAGAAATAAATAACATGAGGGTATATTAGTAATTTGATTTGTCTAAAAATTACCATAAGATGCTAAATAAGGACAAAAGTAATGGACATCCACTTGGCAAGAATCGAATCGTAAAAACTAATATAAGGGTATATTAGTAATTTAGTTTATTTGAAAATTAACTTTGCAAACCTGCATAAAGTGATAGACCGGGACCAAAGCCTTGCACGTGATATGAACAAGACTTTGAAGTCAGAATTATATATGGACTATTTTGCCCTTATTTTATGCCATTACAAATGATGAGAAATAAATAACATGAGGGTATATTAGTAATTTGATTTGTCTAAAAATTACCATAAGATGCTAAATAAGGACAAAAGTAATGGACATCCAAATTTTGGCAAGAATCAAGTCGTAAAAACTAAAAAATCCGAAATTGCCCCTATTTTTATACCGTATTGCTTTTCATAGAAAAATTATTTTAATATTATGGTAATTTAAACTCAATATAAAAACATTGCATTTACACTGATGGGGAAAAAGTAAAGAGTAAGATGGGAAGTATGCCACGTGGAATCATATTAATCCAAAGCTTTCGCCTCCTAATTAAGTTGACACCGGCCATATGGAAGCATTACCGTATTGGGCACGTGCAAAGCACGCATGTTACATTCTTGTATAAACAATGTCGACATCAAAGCCATCCAAGAAAACTAATATTCGTTTCTTGTTGTAGGTGTCAGGTGCGACTCATGTTATACAGAGGTGATAGCTCTTCCTTCAGCTTAATGGACAAAATTGTTCGCAAAATCATCAACATAATGTTGTCATAGCCTCATGGTACATACCAAGGAACATCAGTGATCAAGTTAATCATAGATCGGATATTCCATCTGGTCTGGGTAAGTTAAAGGAATTATATTTAATAAGGGAAAACCAAGAGAGTGTGTCGTCCAAACTCCCATGAAGTACCACAGACCAAAGGAGCATGTCCTGCTCGTGGACACAGACACCTATACGTACTGAGTTTTCATTTATATATTTCTCTCTTTATCCCCTCATAGTGTCTACACAAAGGCAATATGTGCATCATAAAGCATCAATATGTGATCAGTGAAACTGATATTTCCCTACGGTGCCAATTCTTTCAAATAAATATAGCGCCAATTGTTTATGCAAAATTGTTCACATAAAGTATCATCTATAGCCTACACAGTATCATTCTAAATTGGGACACTGTATCACTTTTGTCAACGAGTATCACTTCTGTCATCCTAAAGATATAATTAGGAGCTTTTGCTTCGACCCTTCTCCACACAAATGACACTAGCTCGTTGACATATTAATAATTAGATAGTGAGGGTCACTCACTCATATAGTGGTTCCACAAATGATGTCCATAAATAGCCACTGCGTATGGAGGTTGGAGAATCAAACTGATTAAGCATCTTCATTCATCAGAACTTTGGAGTTATCAATAAACTGAGTTATCTTCATTCACTTAACATTCATTCATACTATCAATCACATGGGTTCATTGGGTTCCTTCAATCAATATCAGGGCCAAGAATTGTTAATCAAAAATGTCTGTGAGATTTATAACAGCTTATCAACCTTAGAAAGCCTAAAACCTTCAAAAGATGTTGACACTCTTTTCACTCAACTAGTCCATTCTTGTATACCACCATCTCCCATAGATGTCACCAAATTATCAACCAAAGTGCAAGAAATGCGTTCTAAACTCATCCGTCTCTGTGGAGAAGCTGAAGGTCACTTAGAATCTCATTTCTCAACCTTATTAGGTTCTTACGAAATCCCACTTGATCATATCAACATCTTCCCCTACTACACAAATTACATCAAACTTGGCCGTCTTGAATATACTATACTCAGCAATTATATCGCAAACCCAAATCCTAATGACATTGCGTTCATCGGTTCTGGTCCCTTACCGCTCACATCCATCGTGTTGGCTTCAAATCACCTGAGGACCACTACTTTTCACAACTACGATATTAACCCATTGGCCAATGCATTGGCTCGTAACTTGGTAGCTGCGGATCATGACTTATCGAAGCGAATGATATTTCATGATACTGATATTATGGATGTTACAAACGGTTTAAGCGAATACCACGTTGTTTTCTTAGCTGCTTTAGTTGGTATGAACAAAGAAGAGAAACGTAAAGTTATAGATCATTTGGCTATGCACATGGCGCCTGGGTCCTTACTAATGTTGAGGAGTGCTCATGGTGCTCGTGGCTTTCTGTACCCAATTGTTGAGCCTAGTGATCTACCAGGTTTTGAGGTTCTTGCAGTTTTTCATCCCATGGACGAAGTTATAAATTCGGTGATTGTTGCGCGTAAAAGCAAGAGTAAACCGGTAATAGTTCATACTGTTATTGGGAACCAAGGCTTGGGAACTTAGTGTGAGCATTCTGATTTGTGATTTTGTTGTTTGTTTTTCGTTCTTTCTTTTTCGCAAAGTTTAAAATTTGAAAGTGGAGAAGTCCACTTAAATAAAACTCTGTGATCTGCATGTGGATGTGGAGTATTTTATCGTGTGAGTTCAGTTGCAAGTCCATTTCAACTTTTTCTAAATAAATTTAAGTTCTAAATAAAATTAAGCTTTGTCCCTTTAGTGCGACAATTCATAAATTGGTGTTACAATATGGGCATCCAACTCAAAACCAATTGGCAATGAGTGGAGAGGCCCATAGAGTTATAAACCGCAGGATCTTAGATTGCCTAGACAATGTGGGACTAATAATCTCAACAATTGGTTATATGTGGAAATCTCCATCCTTGTTGAGATCATAATTAAGCCTGCAAGATGGATATAGCAGGAGCCAGGTGAGTTCCTGAAAATGGTAGAATTTTCTTTATTCTAGCTCAGAATGACTTGAATTTTCCGTATCCAAAATATGGGTCTTTAGATGAGATGACTAGCAATCTAGAATAACTAGACATAACTGAGAGGCACAATACGTACAATTCTATTTGCCCACAGCATATTAGTACATGTAATGTGGGTGCAAAATACCACACGCCCAATAGTAAGGCGGAAGAATGCATTTGATAATAGGTGAATATGACGCGTTCCTTAGACCTCTACTGACGGACGTGATGACGTCACCAAGTCACACCAAAAGTGTGAGGATCAACGGTAGTCAAAAGGTCAGCGCGGTAGATATAATGAAGGCGATTATAATTCCCTCCTAGATCCGAAAATAAGGGCTTTATTAGATGTCCTCCACTATGTAACCCTATAAAAGGCACAAAAGCCATACATGTAAAAGAGAGAGATCTTTTGAGAGCCGAGATAAGAGTTTTAGGAGAGAGAAAGTTGTTTTGTTCTCCAAGTTAGGGTTTTCATACATTTACTTTGTATTTGTTCTATATCTTTAATAAAATGATTTAGAGTTTTTCTTATGATGTCTTAGATTCATTTCATAGATCTTCTTGGGTGTTAGTTGTAGGATTTCCCGCAACTACATTTGGCGCTAGAAAACGACTTGATGATAATCCCCTACTGTAAAGATTTTCTAAAAAGGTTTAAAAAGCATTGGTTAGCGTATTTTCTAAAGATTTTCTCTACATTTTGTTTTCATGGTACTTGATTGAACAGATTCCGTTTAAGAAACTTACGATTTTCAAAGCGTATTAATAGATTTAAAAGGCTTTTTTATGAGATTTTCGATCAGTGGAGCCTTTGTTATAGTTCCTCGGATCCGATTCTAAAGCTTTGTTATAGTTTCTGGATATTATCATTGTCTCGGGCAAATTAAAGGAACACGGAAACAGAAAAGAAGAAATGGCCGATTTAATAGAAAGCATCAACAAACGGAAGAGGAGTTATACAAGGGAGAACAAAGAAAGGCGAACAAAAAGCACCGAAAGAGCAATAAAGAGTATTGCAGAAAAGAGGAAGCAAGCGTATACAATGTAACTCGATAACAAAATCGATTATGAATGTTGCCGATTTTCATGCGAAGGATTACGAGGTATTGATCCATAAGCGCGACTATGAAGGAAGGAAAATTATGATGTGGATAAAATATTGCCTTTGAAGGAATGGCAAAAATGATGAGATAACTTTTGCGGCAGATGAAATATTGTAAGAAAGCCTAAGGCGAACAGATCCCCTGGTCGTTACTTTAACTACAAGATGAGAAGAAAGAAAGGAAAGCGCGAAAAAATCAGAGGAGTGGGCGATAGACCAGTGTAGTCAAAATCGTTCTCCAAGGACGATTACTCGCCGAGTAATCGCTACAGGCTATATGACCGAGGAGATTTCCGATTCCAAGCCAGTACTGATTTTTTGCGATTAAGGCGCCCGATTTTTTCGATTTTTGAGCAAAACGAGTTAACGATTTTTCGAGTTGGCCCTGCATGCACTAAAATAAGAAAAGAAACTTTTTGTAACCCCTCGATGAGAGTTGTTAAATGGAAAAACCTCTAGATACGTGATAAATACATTCATTATAACAATATTACACACTTATTTACATGATATTGTCAAAACTATAATTTATTTTGTTAAAAATCATGACTTATGAGCAGATATATATAAGTCTTCAACAAATAGGTTCCGAGTACTTGACCGGAGTTTTGGCGATTTCCAAGTCCGAACTTATTGCTCCTCGCTCCAAGCTCCCCAACCGAGCAGGATCGAGGAACGATTTAGATTACTTTGCGATAGACAAAACTTTGATGGATACAGGAAGCTCAGACATCCTATTTTACCGCAAATTTAAAAGTATGGGATACAACGACGCGAGCTGATGCAACCAACGTATAACATCCACGACTTTAACATGGCGATCACAAAACCTAAAGGAAAATAATCATGCGAATACTTCTAGGAAAAATAGAAACGCAAGTAATGTTTTGTGTAGTGGACGGAATTCCTAAAAGATGCTCATGGGGAGACCATGGTGTTTGTGGGTGAAAACCGTTTCAGATTTCTAATTTCGTGTGAGTGCGGATGAGAAACGAATCCTAAACCCAAAACAATGTACCGCACGGATGAGTACTTTTGATTCGAGAGATCAACTGCACAACTCGGCCTAAACAAAGAAATGGCCATTCCAGGCTTGCTTCGGTCACAAAGTGAAGGAGGAGGGTTGGTCTTAGGGAGGGAAGCGAAGAAAGTGTTGTGGCCAGAATAGTTGATTTTGGAAGTGTGGGTGTTTTACGACTTGTATCCGAAAGTTGAACGGGCAAGCCGAATGGAAAGCTGGGTGATTTCTGGATGTGTATACAAGTCGTAATAAAACTTTTTGAAACCTATTTATACAAGTCGTAATAAAACGTACCCTGGCCTCGTAAGAAGTGGAAGCGGTTGAGTGGTGGAAGAAAGTGGTAACGGGTAACGCCTGGAATTGATGTTTCCATAATGAAGATGCTGCCGCCACTTATTTCTTGCCATTACTAATTGCCTCAACTTTATGACACTTTCTTGTAATCTGCGTATTGCACGCCGACGCTATAAACCGCCGCGACCAATACCCCATGAGCATCCCCAGTTTGTGACATGTTTTGATGTCTCGAGTGTTTTCATGGAAAAACGTAGCATGTTGTTGTTTTCTTGGTGGTGCGGCCAAGGATTTGGCGTTGTGGTCAAATTTGGGTTTGGCATAAACCGTGGAATTTGGCATTCTGGCAAAAAGTTGCCACAAGTTTGGTAGCTAACTTGTACGGGCTGAGACTGCATTCAGAGGAATGGTAGCCGTTGATCATGGCTACCTCGCTTGGCGGCTGGTGGTATGGCGGCATGCTAGGGGTAGCCGCGGCATAGCGGTATACCCATTCGCGACATGGCCAAAGCTAAAATTAGCGTTGTGGAAGAATTATGGAAGAACTTGCCCAAATTAGGTTTGGCGTGTTGAAACCCTAATTAGTGCGCAAGAGATGCAATGACATGTGATTTTGGAATGCCTGCCTGGGCGCGCATTGGGATGCGCGTTTGTACGGCGTTTGGCATCGTGCCCGGCATGTATGGTATGTGCGTGCGCATGTTGGCTGCTTTTTGAGAAGCAGCGCGTTTTGGGAAGATGGCGCATTTTTGAGAAGCCGGCGTTTTGGGAAGTCGGCGCGTTTTTGGGAAGCTGGCGCGTTTTGGGTAGCCAACTTAGTATGGCGACTCTCTTCGAGGCCGTGGAAGGTTTGGAGCAACCTGATTGGTCGAAGGGAAGTGGGGCCAGCATGCTAGGCGTGGCCACACTTTTTAGTGCATCGTGGCGGGTTTGATGTGACCCGATTGGTCGACGGGGAAGTGAGGCCCGCATGCTAGGGCGTGGCCACACTTCCAACGCGCGTGGCGGATTTGAAGCGACTGATTGGTCGATGGAATCGATGGTCGAAGATCTTAGGGCGCGGCCGCACTTTTTTAGTGCGCCAAGGGGGTTGGTTGCCTAGCTTGGCTAGCATGGTTTCGACCAACGGGTCTAGTATATCACATGGGAAACCCTTATTTTGCAAATTAGTCGGGTTTATGAGTTCTTTGTGAGTTATCACAATAATTGGCTGGATTTTGTATGTCGCCACACAAAAATCTTTATCTAATGCAAGTGCAGCTTTGTGTCGAGCATTTCGTCAATGGCCTTAACTTTGGTACTTGGAGGTTCATGCTACTCGGTGCGAGTGAACATAAATCCGTCATGCCATACCGATTTAAGGGTTCCTTCTGGGAACATAGACAGAAAGTACCAGTGAGTCTAATATTGGAGAGGTGCCGAATTTACAGAGTGTTATGGATAAAAGTATATTGAGCGCTCAATAAATATGTCTGTGGAGAGGTTAGTACTCGCAAAGACCGTTTCCTTGCAGAGTGACGTCACATTCGATGCAAGGTTTTACGATTTTAACCCTAAGCTAAAAACCACCATCAATATTAAGTCCCCTACTTATCACGTAATGCTGGCATTGTCGGGTAAGCATGAGATGGTGACAAAGTAGAGTAAAATCGAGAGAGCAATACGTGAAGAGATCGCCATGGAAATTCAACTAACCTTTAGAGGAAGGAATGAGGAACTGTGAATCCTTGTATTGACGACATGGCGTATTCTCGCTTGACCATAGGGTGTTGGCGTAGAGTTTTGCTTCCTAACGTTGGTGCCAATTTGGGCCATGGGGTAGTGAAGATGATGGCTGCCGGCTTGGGAATGGCGTGCAGCGCAGCCTTAAACGCGCGGGATATTACGCTGCTTTGAACGGCGAAGATGGCGCTTTTTAATTCGCCGAGCGGAGATGATGTCATGAATGGAAAAAATACATTAGTTCTTAAGGGCCGATGGTGCGGCTAGCTTGGAAGGACCAATGGCGGTGAAGATGGAGCCATGGAGCGTCGGCCTTGGGACGCTGGAGAAGATGGCGCTGGCCATGCTACGACGCGAGATGGCACGCCAGGACGCTGATCGTCATGCCGGTTTGGTCGTGGGCGCTATTGGACGGGAATGGTGGAAACTGCCTTCACCCATGAAATGGTGGAACTGGGCTTCACTCGCGGATGGTGGAAACGGGCTTCACCATGGAGTGGTGGAAACTGGTCAGCCTGTGGAATGATGGCAATCGCTTCGCCTGGGTGGGAAGGATGACGACCGGCTTTAGTTCCGTGGAAGGATGACGACCGCTTCGGGCCTGGTGGAAGGATGACGAATGGCTTCGGGCTTGCGGAAGGATGACGACCGGGCTTGGGCTTATGGAAGGATGATGGACCGGCTTCGAACCGGGCTACCAAACGGTGGTGATGACGTTACTTTACTCGACCACTAAGCTGTGAGATGGCGCCGCTAGCTAGGTCCGTGGAAAAGTGGAGATGACGCTGCAACTCGGCCATGGAACATCGATGTTGGCGCGAAACTTTGGCCGGGAGCGCCGATGATGGTGTTGCAACCTCGCCACGAATCGTTGATGTTGGCGCGGGGAGCATTGGCACCGGATTGACCAAGGAGTGTTCGCGGGTTGAGCGGCTTGTGTTCCTCGTGGCCGTCACGCTGGGGTTCGGTCATGGAGCATAAGTGTGGTGCGCCCATCATCTATTCCCGCTCATGGAGAAAAGAAGGAATCCTTATTATGTTCAAACTTTAGAAACTCCGTCCGCATGAAAAGAGGTATCGACCCTCTTCGTTTTCTCGCGTTGATCGTCCGATCCGTGCTTTCGTCCAGTGTCTCTCCAAAGGGGATTCCAAGTTTACCGTAGACTCCATTGCATTCTTGGGACGGATGGATGAAACATATGCTCCTAACGATCTTGTCGTGGCTAATCTTGGGATTGTGGTTGCGTTGCGGTCCATCCTTGAATTTAGGTTGTTCTTGCCCGGACCTTCCGATCGCGATGATAATATGCCTCTGGATGCTTATATGGTCAAAATCTTCCGTAGCCACTGGATGAAATAGATGAGTTGGGAGACGTTAAGATGTCGATGTGTTTGCTATCAAGTCTTCAAGGACTTTGTTCCAAGCGAGATCCTTCAACCATCTTTCCAATCTTGGACTATCGTATGGAATGGGATGCGGTGAGTGGATCCCATTATACTTTATTAGAACCGATGGTATGGCCGAATATGTGAATGTATCTTTTGTGGCATGCTGTTGGGAGTCTTCAATGCGCATGTACGGCTTCATGTTGAGAAATCCTTGCGGCTTGTAAAACTTCGATAGTGATGATGTTGAAATCAGAAATAGCCTAGTTGAGGGAGTGAAAGCGTCCCATGCTCGGTAGTCCCCATGTGTATCCTACTTTCATCGTATCTCCTTGAATCCACGTCCACTTCGTATTTCATACAAGCTTATTGTAATCTTCCGGATGTGACGTTCGGGATTCTGAATATCACATGGACGAAATATTCGGATAGCGAAGAGGTAGAAATGAGAGAGTTATGTTACTTATCGTGGCTCCTCTCGTTTCTTCGAGAAAATATTTCAGCCGCGTCTCTGGAGTTATCTCATGAGTCTTTGATGGTCGTCTGGATGGACCACGATGAGCGAGTCCTCGCCTGACTCTCTTTGGTTAAAGTTGTTTCTCTAAGTAAGATTGGGATCCGCCGCGACCTCGTAAAGTGTTGCGGCGCCTTCTAGACAGAGAGGTGATGATATTCTTACGCTACACCTTTGAAGGGTGGATGACCTTGTCGTGGTTATGACTTTTGTTGACCGTGTAGCTCGAGCTTTGACAGTGAAGGGATCCCGTGTAGGGCCTCGGTCCCCAAGTGTGGTTTACATGTTTATATCCGTTATGGTCGGTGAGTTGACCATGATAAGGATATCACTATCTTGCACCCGTATCGGTGACTCTATTACTTATTCCATGTGAAACTAAAACATGGAGAAGTACGGATTACCCTTGTAGAAGTTGTTGCTATGGTGAAGTTCGGGCTGTATCGACAAATGAGCAAAGAACGATTCTTGCGTAAGATGTGAACGAAGAGACTACATCGCGTGGGAACCAAAATAGGTTGGATGGAATTGCATGGGCGTCCATGGAAGCAAAGGGATCGGCTGTATGCGTAGTTTAATGAACTATCCATGACCACGAGGTTTGGCGAGATGGATCAAAAAGTGGCCACAACTGCGATCCTTGGCTGGGTGTGATCACCATCGTTGATAGGGAGGAGTGTGGCGGTGATAAGAAACGATTTGTTTCTTATTCAACGGCCAGTAGCTCAAGCTCAAAAGGTCATGATTCAAAGAAATCAATAAACCAAAGGGTAGCAATTTGCTTAATAATTCTCTTGTTATAATTCATCAACTCATAAGGCCTATTTATAGGCTACATTACTTGGAAAATAAGAAAATAATACTACTCCTAAAATACTATTCTAAACAAATATAAACTCTAAATAAAATAATTAAATACTTAAAATATAATAAAATACCTAAATAAATATATTATCTCCAATAATAAATAATTTATGCTTATCCAATGCCTTGTGCCTCCATTGCACTTGTGTGCTCGCTGCGCCCTTTATTTGCTAGCCAGGGTGGCTTCCACAATCTTGAGAGACTCGACCCGTATAAAGGATCATATATGCCAAATATGCCTGAGTGACGTTGTTTATGGGTGAAAACTACTCCTGCAGAATTTGGTAATTTAGGGTGTGGATGAGGAATGAATTTAAACCTTTAAACAAATGCACTGCAAGGTGAGTGCTTGTAGATTCGAGAGATCAATCTTTGCAAGTCCTACTTAAACCAAGAAATGGCGTTCCAGGACTTGTTTGGCCACAAAGTGAAGGAGATGGGGTTGATCTTAGGGAGGGAAGCGAAGAAGGTGTTGAGATTGTGAAGGTGTTGGCTTGCTTATGACTTGTAACGTAAAGGTGAGCGGGCTTGCGTTGATGCAAGCAGGCCTGGGTGTTTGAATACGATTTTTGTATTAACACTTGATTTTCTCGTCTGCCCGAACTTGTGTTGTTGTTTGAAATAGGCGGAGAACCATATTTATACAAGTCATTGAGCCTCATTCACGTCTCTCGTGGGAAGTGGAGGAAGTGGAGTGATGGGATGGAGTTGTGCGTGACCGCCTTGCCCACTTTTCCCTGTTCATCTCTAACCGTCCATGACTTCCCCGACACGTTCTTATGATGGCGCGTTGCACGCCGCACGCCGTAAACCGCGAACCAATACCCCAAAAGATGTATCCCGTTTGTGACATGATTGATGTCCCGGAATGTGTGGATCGTGGATCCACGAAAGATAGCATGTAATGTCGAATTGAATAACGTGTTATTCGAAGAAAGTCGATACTTGTGAAGTATCATGTGTATTTTGCGTGTGTACTGCATTATGGTGTGATAAAGTGATGGGTAATGACGCCTCACTAACCAAATAACTTTCGACTGTGGTTGTATAACCAAGGGTGAAGTCGGGGACTGATGAGATGATCTTTGAGACACTCATCTGCGACCGTTAATGAATATTAGGTTTTTTGAAGAGGAGCGCAAGCATGACTCTTCAGCTTGGTCGAAACCAAGTAATGGAAGAATTTGGAGAGGACCGACCGACGTGTATGTGGGATGGCATGCCGGTGTACACGTCCATGTCTTACCGTCCCATGAAGGTGCGATCTAGGCCACTCAATTTGACCGGCAAAGAGGAGTGGTTGAGATCTGCCATGCGGCGAGAAATCCTTGCCGCAAAGGAGTCGGAAACCGCACGGCGAGATCCCTAGTTGGCACGCGTTTCAAGACGACACATCTTGGCCTGGTCTTGGTCGATGGGTTTGAAGGAAGATGGCAGGCTGGTGATCATGCCTATACCTCGATTATCCCATGAAAACGTGATCTAAGCCATTCAAATCATCCGGAAGTTGAGTGGTCGAGATGGGTTTGCAATTTGGGAAGTGTAACCACGCATGTTTGGGCGGGCGTTTTGATTAGCCGGCATGGGATGCCTTGGCCGTTCGCATGAGGAGGTAGATGAGCCTACGGTGGTCATGCCGTATGACCCGCCCTGCTTAATCTAATCGTGACCCTCCATTCGTGCCGGAGAAGATGGACGCGCGTGATGATTTGAAACCCTAATTTTGGCTTTCAAAAGCCGCGCGCCACTCCTTGTTTGGGTGATGATTTTGTCACGCCAAACATTGTTGGTCTTGACCAATTGGTCAAGTGTGTAGGGTCCCCACGGTGATCGTGTTGACATGCTCGGGGCCCTTTGAATCTACATCTACACCCTCCATCTATACTTGCGAAGATGGATGGTTGAGATTGTTTTGCGACACATGTAATATGCCGCAAACCCTTATTTAGGGTTTTCCGTCCATAATGCTTGGTATGAACGTCTTTTGGCAAGCAAAGGCCAATGGCCGACCATGCTGGGTCGGGCCGTGGGTATTCCATACCTCGCTTGGGGTGATGGAATTGATCCGGGGTCATCCAATCATGCTTATGGAGTTGGATGACTGCGATCGAGGATCATATCCGACCGATACGGGCCAGTCCGGGATGCTCAATCAGGCTAGTATAACACACCGAGAGGGGCTCAATCGGGCTAGTATAACACACCGAGAGGGCTCTGCTAGTATAACACACCGAGAATCAGCCTGTACGGGTATTTCGTACATGGTTTCATTATATTGCTTGGAGGTTCGTGTTATTCGTAAGAGTAACACCCGTCGTCATGCCACACTGATAATGAGTACTGAAATACAAGGTCGATATGAAATTCACAGAAGGATTGTTGCCACATGCTCCAACCCGGAGGAATTTCATGTATTCGCTGCACGTGATTGCTGCTATATGCTCCATTCTTGGTGAATTTAAGTGAGGGAGTATCCAACACTTATAAATGGCTTTATCTTTTACAAGATGTCGGGCATGATTTTTATGGTTTTTTACAAATTTAACCTTAAACGAAATCCACCATCAACAGACGAGACGGTCAACACTGACATGTTCCATATAAAATGTGGTCTTATCATTCCACCCTCCTAAATGGGACTTTGCCCTCAAAGTCCACTATATATATTGATATTTGGCTCCACATGTGATCTTACCATTCCACCCTCCTTAAATAAGACCTTGCCCCTGTGGTCCGCTTTTGGTGCACCCATAACCTGGCGCTTTTCTTTTCCGACATGCCTTCCGTGAGAATATTGACCGCCTCTCAAATTTTAATCGGCCATTGGGTGTTGAAGTTTCAATAGTGGAATAATCGGGAGAGATAGTTGCTTGTGGTTTAACAACTTTAGCGCTTTGACGCTCCGTTCTTAAACTCTTGGAATGCGGATCTCCAATAAGCACGATTGTCATCTAAATTTTGTTGCAAGTTAGCGGCACACAAGAGATGGATCATCACTTCCAAAAACTCTTTAGTAAAGAAAAACAAAAATTCTCCCAAGACCCTGAAATATAATCTTGCATCCACTTGTACCATTTGGACGGACTACCAATAAGGTGATCACTAGCTACCTTCACAAAATCTTGGCTGAATTTTCCTGGAACTCGAAAATTAGTTGTGCTTGGAATAACCAACCTTCGGGATCTCTGACATCGAATTGGTGACATAATAACTTTTTGTTGACTGTCTGGTACATAATAATATAGAAATTGGATAATTGCTCGGCTTCACTGTTAGCTTGATAGATGTCCAAACGGGTAAACCGGTTTAACTATGGGCTTGAATGGACAGATAACTGACAGTTGGGCTAACTTAGTTTTGATTTTGATACATGCTGGCTAACATGAAAACAATGCAAGACACGTATTTTTCTTTTTTTTTAATAACAATGCAAGACACGTATGAGATAAAAATTATTATGCTTTCGTTTTCTATGCAGTTGCAAACTGAGGTATTGATGGAGAAAATATTTAAGATCTATTGCGATGCAACACGTGCAAGATGGAAATATTATGCTACCTAGGGTTTACTAATCAAGTGATGGTGATGATGCACGTGATGGTATATGGTGATGCAAAACTTAAAAAAAAAAAAACTTGATGCAAGAATAACAAAAAGTTGATGTTAATGATTACCCGCGACAAAAGATACCCAATAGCAGAACTTGTTGACAAAGAAATCCAACGCTGTTTCAGCTGCACTTCGATTTTTTTTTTTTTTTTTAAATTCCTAATGGATGGATAGAGATGAAAGGATAATGGTGCTGATGATGAATTGATGGAGGAGATGGTAATGGATTAATGGTGTTGCGGAAGCTGGGATAGGAGCGAACTTGCTCGATACCAACCTAGCCGCATAACGCATGATAACCTTTTCCAAATCCTAGTTTGGACACGCCAAACCGCCAAGGCATGCCAACCTAGCCGCGCCACCATGCTAGCCTTCCCTATGCGCCTACTAAAATGAAGGCGTGCGACAATCAACGTTCGCCTTCAATCTCGGGAGAAAATCCCTAGCCGCCCAAGGTTACTGGACAACGCAAGGTAACCTTTGGCCCGAAACCCTAGTTTGGCCACGTCAAACCGCGCCAATGGCATGCAAACCTAACCGCGCCACCATGTCGGCCTTCCCTATGCGGCTACTAAAATGAAGGCGTGCGACAATCAACGTTTCCCTTCAATCCCAAGATTAAATCCTAGCCGCAAGGTTACCAGGACAACGCATGGTAACCTTTGGCCCAAACCCTAGTTTGGCCACACTAAACCGCGCCAAGGCATGCCATGCCAATGGAATGCCAACCTAGCCTGCGCCACCATGCCGGCCTTCCCTATGCGGCTACTAAAACGAAGGCGTGCGACAATCAACTGGTCGGCTTTCAATCCCAGGATCAAATCCTATCCGTCCAAGGTTACTGGACAACGCATGGTAACCTTTGACCCAAAACCCTAGTTTGGTCAGCTAGGCATGCCATGCCAATGGCATGCCAACTTTTCGCGCCACCATGTTGGCCTTCCCTACACGGCTATCAAAAACGGAAGCGTGCAACGATCAACGACTACCTTTCCTCTTAAGATGCAAAATCTCTCACTTCGAAGGTCACCAAGCTAGCAAGTCTCCCAAGATCGACTTGCCAGTGCAACAACCATGCTACATGTTTTCCACGAAACATTCGAGACATCAATACATATCACAAACCTGGGGATCCACTTTGGGTATTGGTTTGGCGGTTTACGCGTGTGGCGACACACTACGCCCGTCATAAGGAAGTGTAATAAAGATGAGGCGGTTAGTAAATACAAGGAGTAATGGTGAAACGCTCTTTTTTATGAAGCATCAATTCCATGCGTTAACGGTTACCACCTCCTCCCATTTACTCACCCATTTTTCCATTCCTTAATGAGACCGTAGTACGTTTCACTTCGACTTGTATAAATAGGTCTTACTATTTCCACCGAACAAGAGGTTGGGGGAGGAGCAATACAACACTCAGAAACATTTGCTAGCTTTCCATCTCGTTAGCTTCCCATTTTCTCGATACAAGTCGTGAAACCACTACTCTTCCGTAATCAACTCCGGGTCTCAACACTTTCTTCGCTCTCCTCCCTAAAACCAACCCATTCTCCTTTTTTGTGACCGAAGCAAGTCCGGAACGACTATTTCTTGGTTTAGTCCGGATTGTGATCAACGACTCGCTAGCACGGACGTGTCTGATTCACGTGCATGACACGGCAAGGGATGACTCGGGGACTTCCCGCAGGTTAGAAGCAAACGATCCGACTGTGGGTCAAGACTTGTATCGACTTGAGACTACCGGGGACTTTCCACAATCACGACGGTGCTTTCCACAAAACTCCTGGACCTATACTGTGAAGATTCATTTTTCGTCAGATATCCAAAAACCGAGTAAGCCTTGCCTAGAAAAAATACATGATTTACTACTTCAAGTCTTCACGAGATGATAAAAAACGATAGCCATATTGTTCCCATGTTTCATTTCGTGCTTTCTACTGTCGCACAACATTCACAAATCCATGGCTTTCCTGGGGTACTTATGCTACTTATATTCATAACCAAAACAACATTATTCTAAAAAAATTCATTCCAAAATAATAATCCAAAACCTTCGTGAGATAACAATTATCTATCAATTCAAATCAAACCATAAACCAAGCGCTTTGTTTGCCTTTCAACAAAAAAAAAAAGCCACCTACCCGTACGTGCCTACTTTGCATAATAATGACTACCCGTTACTATTCATGAGGTAGCCGACGTTATCAAGAGGAATTGTTTATGATGAAGTATTTCTACAAGTTTATGAAAGGCATACCCTTGGCTAGGGTTTACACCAGTTCAGAAGAAAAAATATTTCTACAGATTTATGGAAGGCATACCTATGGCTAGGGTTTGCACCAACACAAGAAAACAAGAAAACAAATTGAAATAGAAACGCCGGAGTACATAGTCGGAATATGCTTGCCCACTTTATTGCTACCACGCTACCGCTAACACCAAGACGTGATAACAAAGGAGAGCCAACCCCTTTCATAGGCATAAAACTTTTGGAATTTGAATAACGAAAGGATTTCCTGTTTGAGCTATGTATGGAAATAGGCAACTGGGCCCGCAAGAACAAGTCCACGCCACGCTAAGCCGCCGCCGTGCCAAGCGAACATTTCGCGCCATGCCCAGCCTAAAAGTCTCGCTTATACCAAACCAAGCCGCGGCCCATGCCAAGCGGGGTCCACACCAAGCCGCACTCCATTCCAAGACGATCCAAATACACACTTGCATCTTTACAACCCTCTGCATCTTTACAATGGGGCCTTTTTGCATCTTTCCAAAGACCAACAACTTGATCCTTCCGGGCTTAACAAATTTGCGTCCTTCCAAAGAGCGCCACCGCTACCGGGCCGCAGAGCCAAAGTTGCAGCGTTGACGCCAACACTCGATGGCCAACCCAAATTTACGCCAAGCCGCGAACGCAAGGATCACAGATTATTCCCGCCTCCTAACAGTGATATTAATACGCCAATTCGTCGGACCAGCCGACGCGTAAAATGTCCCTTGTGCATTACACCTACGATCACTCAGAGTCCGTTTACTCCACCATCACAACGAGAGACCGGGGAAGCGGTAAGAAGCCGCCCTCCTTTTACCGCTGTTGATCCAAGTTAAAAGATGAAAGGATTTCGTAAGGCTCAGATTTGACATGGATACAACTCGGAAAAAGATACCTATTTTCCTCAAGACACTCGATAGAGCGTCCACCACAAGAGTCACATCAACCTAGACTGGGAGATGGCAAGAAATATGTTAACATCCGTGTACT
The DNA here is from genome assembly GCA_023531295.1 of Papaver armeniacum. Lineage (NCBI taxonomy): Eukaryota > Viridiplantae > Streptophyta > Magnoliopsida > Ranunculales > Papaveraceae > Papaver > Papaver armeniacum. The sequence goes on from JAJJWW010012975.1 coordinate 201,302, forward strand.
TCAACAGGGGACGCGTTTATAGACGAAGAGGCACGCGTTGCTCTTGAACACCAAGTATAAGGGAATCAGCAATCCAATTTCATCAAACGTGTAGATTAGGAACGACTTCTCCAAAATCGAGGCAAAGAAAATCAAAGAACCATCCCGAGTTCACGCAGCACCCTCTTCCCGTCAGAGCTGCATGATTTCGAGGACTCCGCCACAAAATCGTGCAAGCCTATGATGAAACACTTTATATGAGATTCCATATTTTTCCAAGGCGCAAAACGTCAAGATGTATTTGCAGCCCTCAACCGCACTACATTAGAAAGCAAATAGTCTCCGGCTGGGGAAGTTGTTCCCAAACCCCAACCTCTCCCCGGGAAAGCACGATTGATGAATGAAAGCGGGACTTATAACCGTTATTCGCGTGGAAGGGTGTCCATTTGACAAAGACGCCGATTGACGCAGCCTGGGCTCCGCTTTAACGTCCTCCCGCAATCGCTCCGCTTCAACGCCCTCTCCAAGAGCCGAAGCCACTTCAACGACACTCCTTCCCGCAAAAGGTCGTGCCACCACACTCACCATGTCAAGGATCATGATCACAGCCAGCAAATATTCGTAGTCATGGCCACCTTTTGATCCATCCCGGCAAAAACTCGTGATCATGGACAGTTTGCTCGCTTACGCATCCAGCCAATCCTTTTACTTCCATGGATGCCCATGCAATTCCAGCCAACCTACTTTGTTCCCACGACAATGTAGTCTCTTCTGATTACATCTGCTACCAAGAACTATTGCCGCTCATTTGTTGATACCATCCAGAGCTTCACCACAACGGCAATCACTACAAAGATCTACACTAATCTCTTCACCGTAAAAAGATGACACAAGCCAACCAAAAGGCCATAGCCACAACAAGGTCATCTAATCTTCAAGGTATAGCGCAAGAATATCATCATCTCTCTCGTCTAGTAAGACGCCTTTAACACTTTACGAGGTCCTGAGGATCCCAAGCCTGCTGAGGAAAACTTCGTAAACTAAAGAAAATCTGGGAGCCATCGCAGTCCATTCTGGTAGACGCGCTTAAAAATTTTCTTGAAGAAACAAAGGGATCCACGGAAACAACATAACTCTCTCATTCCTACCCTTCGCTATCCGTAATATTTCGTCCATGTGCATCCCACAACACATCCAAATCCCGTGGACATGGAATCAAGGCGATGCAATAAAAATAGGCTACACAAGGATACCAAAGACGAAACGCTTTCACTCCCCTCAACCTCGGTTATTTCGATTTCAACATCATCACCGCCAAGTTTTACGAGCCGCGGAATTTCTCAACATGAAGTCGACATGTGCATCGAAGACTCCAAAAGCACGCCACAAAACATATTCGTCCATGCCATCGTGGATCTAATAGAAATATAATCGGGGACCGCCGCCGCATCCCATTCCATACCACACCCAAGATTCAAAAGCTAGTTCGAAGGGTGTCTCCGGGGCAAAGTCCTCAAGACTTGATAGAAGCACATCGCAAATGTAACGTCTCCCAACTCATCTATTTCATCATGTGGCTTCGAAGATTTCTACCATCCACAATGTATCATCATCGCGATCAAGGTCCAGCACATCGAACAACCTAAAGTCAAAGATGAACTGACAATACAACCACAATCTCCAAGATTAGCCCCGACATAATCGTTAATGAGCATATATTTCATCCATCCATCCCAAGAATGCAATGGAGTTTGTAAATTTTGGAATCCATCGGATAGACACCGCAAACGAAAGCACGATCCACGAGCAACGGAAAGCGTAAGAGGGTCGATATCTCTTTTCATACTGTGGTCGAGTTTCTAGAGTTTGAACATAATAAAGGTTCCTTCTGCGCCATGAACGGAATAGATGACTGGGCGCGACTATGCCATCTCTGCCCGCAACATCCCTCTTGATTTCTTCATGAGTTTCACTGGGCCGGGCTATTTCGCCTCCAAAAGAACTCAAAACCTAAATATTCCCGCAATAGGAGATGGGAAATTCTTTTTCCGATCGAATGAAGGGGCGGACCGTCAAAATCCGAGTTCCTATGAGAATTCTACAACGATTTTAGTAAGGGGCGTTAATTAGGTTTCTGCATGCAGACCTTAATTTAGACAAAGTTGCCATCATCCCACGGAACTGAAGCAAGTTGTTATCTTCCCGAAGCCGCTTCGTCACCTTCCCACAGTAACTGAAGAAGTTTTTATCTTCCCGAAGCCGTCGTCACCTTCCCACGGAATCAAGCAAGTTGTTATCTTCCCGGCTGGGCCGTCACCTTCCCACGGAACCGGCAAGTTGTTATCTTCCCTGGCCAACGCTCATGGCTCCTTTCCAAGTCGCACGATACCCGTGGCTCCCATTCCAAGCCGACCAATGCTTACGGCTCATTTTAAGCCAATCCAACGCCCACGGCTCCTTTCCAAGCCGCACGATACCCGCGGGTTCCCATTCCAAGCCGACCAATGCCGACGGCCTTCCAAGCCAATCCAATGCTCACGGCTCCTTCCCAAGCCGCACGATACCCGCGGCTCCCATTCCAATCCGATCCGGTGCTAAACGGCTCCAAGTCTAAGCCTACCAAGTGCAGCGCTTCCCCTTCACACCAAATCTACACTAACGGCTCCGTTCCACCCCAACCTACAAGCATCACGAACGTAACTTACGTAAAGCCGACAAATACGAGGATCACATATTCTCCTTACTTCCCGAAAAAGGTTAGCCGAATCTTCCTAACCATCTTGCATGATTTACGTTTCGATTCTGTCCTTGTCCGTCACCATCTTATGCTTACCTCGCAATAATGCCCCTTTTCCGAGCTAAGCAGGGGACTTAATGTTGATGGTGGTTTTTAGCTTAGGGTTAAAATCGTAAACCATACATATGACATGACGTCACTACGACCACTAGCGCATTTATTGAATCAATCAAAGATGCCTATGAAAGAATTACAGTGGTACCTTTTTTTTATTTATACACGTGTCTCATTCCACTGCAGTAACCTTAGTACTAACCGACATCATCTCCGTATATGCCTAACCCCGATCCTCTCACCGTGCCAATGGAAAACCATGCCAGCCACGTCTCGCGCCAAGGAATGCCGACCATGCCAACCGCATCTCGCGCGCAAGGCATGCCAACCATGCCATCCACATGATCGCGCCAATAGCAAACCATGCCAAGCCAAACCGCGCCTTGCCTTGACCTAGCCATGCTAGCCGCACCATATGCCAAACGGCATGCCAAACCATTGGCCCCACCTCTCCAACCCAAACGCACCTTGCCTTGTCCCTAGCCATGCTAGCCGCACCATGTGCCAAACAAGATGCCAAACAAGGCCCCACCTCGCCAAGCCAACCTTGCCTTGGCCCTAGCCATGCTAGCCGCACCATGTGCCAACGGCATGCCAAACCCAAGGCCCCACTATACCATGTTGGCCTTCCCTATGCGGCTACTAAAACGAAGGCGTGCGATAATCAACGGCCGCCCTTCAATCCCACGATCAAATCCTAGCCGACCAAGGTTACAGACAACGCATGGTAACCTTTGGCTCGAAACCCTAGTTTGGCCACGCCAAACCGCGCCAAGGCATACCATGCCAACCTAGCCGCGCCACCATGCCGGTCTTCCGTATGTTACTAAAACGAAGGCTCCCAAATAATCAACGGTCGCTCCTTCAATCTCAGAGAAAATCCTAGCCGTCCATGGTTACTAGACAACGATGGTAACCTTTGGCCCGAAACCCTAATTTCCCACACGCCAATCGGCTTGCAAGGAATGCCATGCCAATGGCATGCCAACCTAGCGCGCCACCATACCGGCCTTCCTATGCGACTGCTAAAACGAAGGCGTGCGATAATCAACGCCGCCCTTCAATCCCAGATCAAATCCCAGCTGGGCCCAAGGTTACTGCACAACGCATGATAACCTTTGGCCCGAAACCCTAGTTTGGTCACGCTAAACCGCGCATAAGGCATGCCATGCCAATGGCATGCCAACCTAGCGCCACCACCATGCCGGCCTTCCCTATGCGGCTACTAAAACGAAGGCATGTGACAATCGGTGGCCGCCCTTTAATCTCAGGAGCAAATCCTAGCCGTTCAAGGTTACCGGACAACGCAAGGTAACCTTTGGCCCGAAACCCTAGTTTGGCCACGCAATCGCGCCAAGGCATGCCAACCTTGCCGCGCCAACCATGCCACCATGGCCGGAATTCCCTATGTCTACTAAAATGAAGGCGTGCGATAATCAACGGTCTCCTTCAATCCCATGATCAAATCTAGCCGACCAAGGTTACAGTGACAACGCATGGTAACCTTGGCCCGAAAACCCTAGTTTGGCCACTCAAACACACCAAACCGCGCCACCATGTTTGCCCTTCCTATGCGGCTACTAAATAAAGTCGACAACCAACCGTCGCTTTCAATCCCCAGGATCAAACTTATCCGCTCCAAGGTTACAGGACAACGATGGTAACCTTTGACTAAAAAAACCCTAGTTTGGCCGCGCCAAATCCGCGCCATGCCAATGGCATGCCAACTCGCCACGCCACCATGCTGGCCTTCCCCACACGGCTATCAAAACGGAAGCGTGCAACGATCAACGGCTACCTTTCCTCTTAAGATGCAAAAATCTCGACCGGCCGAAGATCACTAAATAGCAAGTCTCCCAAGCTCGACTTGCTGTGCAACAACCATGCTACATGTTTTCCACGAAAAACATTCGAGATATTAATACATATCACAAATCGGGGATCCACTTTGGGTATTGGTTTGGCGGTTTACAAAGGGCGCGTACACTACGCCTGTCATAAGGAAGTGTAATAAGGATGAGGCGGTTAGTAAATACAAGGAGTAATGGTGAAAACGCTCTTTTTTATGGAACATCAATTCCATGCTAATCTGCTACTACACCTCTTCCCATTTACTCATCCATTTTTCCATTCCTTAATGAGACCAAAGTGCGTTTCACTTCGACTTGTATAAATAGGTCTTACTTATTTCCACCGAACAAGAAGTTCATGGAGGAGCAATACAACACTCAGAAACATTTGCTAGCTTTCCATCTCGTTATTTTCCCATTTTCTGATACAAGTCGTGAAACCACTACTCTTCCATAATCAACCTGGTCTCAACACTTTCTTCGCTTCCCTTCCCAAAACCAACCCATTCTCCTCATTTTTGTGACCGGCTAAGTCCGGAAACGGCCATTTCTTGGTTTAGGCCGGATTTGACGGTATTGATCTCGAATCTAAAGTACTCCCTTGCAAAGACATTGTTTAGGTTTTAAATTGCTTTCACCCACACACCAAATTACCGAAATCAGCGAAACCATTTTCACCTCAAACATTAGGCTTGTCGTATTAATCACAATATATCCTGCAGATGCAAAAAAATACGAAAGATAATAAGGCTTAAATCAATGGGTCATTACTTGAAAAGGTAATGACCGCCTCATGATTTCTACGCCTAACCAAAAATAATACCCTCAGTGGCAAGGATAAGTCCTATTAATAGGGAGGCTGATTAAGACCTCTACTTAGGAGGCACAATAAGACCTCCACAAAAAACATTGTAATAATATTAAATTCATTGTTTACAGCAGAAAAATACATAAGGAATGTATTAAAAAGAAGGCAAGACAAAGAAAACACGATCAAGTAAAGCATGGCATGTATGCATTTAAAATTTAACCACAACGCGTAATTATCGTCTAATAAGCTAAGATATACAACTATTAATTTCTTCAAAGGCGAAGAACAGAGGCAAGTATGGGAATAAAACAAATAAGGGAGATGTTATTCGCCTTTTCTTTAAAAATAAGACATGGAAGTAATAAACCAAAAAAACCAAACCAAACCAAAGCCCTTTTCCAAAGAGCAAGTACTGTAGTGGCGTAGATAATATCTCGTGAAGATCTTATCTCCAAAATATGGTTAAGTTTCTACGTAGCTCACCTTCATGGGCAACCCGTCTGGGAGACAAGAGTAAATCCTTGGCACCTTCCGTGCCACTAGTGAACAGGGGTGGTCACACCATTTTAGTAGGGTTTTACGCATTCAAGACCATTAAAATAAAGATACCCACTTTATCCTCGCCTGTGGCATGGGCTACAGGGAAGGTGTCCCCCTTTCACGATCCTACTCGCCTACATAGCCACAAGAGGAGTCCCTCCCTTCACATATGCTAGGATGATTTCACTTATTCACCGCTAAGGGGCAATAGTCGATATTTTTTTCGACAGGATGAGCACATGAACCAAACGAGTCTTTCCTCAGTGACTTAGGATGAAGAGAAGAGGTAATCTGATGTCTTGTTGTCGCCAAGCAAGTGAAGCGGGGGTCCAACCAGCACCGAAGACCAAACACCACTCATATGCCAACACGTATTGTCCATCAAGGAACAGTTATCTCTAGTATAACAAGCCTGAAAGCTTTTAAGACCAAGCGGGCACGAGCACCAGGGCAGATCGTTTCAAGCGGGCATGTTGTGCGTGAAAGATCTATCTTACCACGATAGGTAAGATTGGCTAAGCAACTGGGGACACCATCAATATCTACTCGATAAATAGGCAATATAGGAACCAAATTTAACGATTGGGCATGAAGAGGTAATCGGGCTTATCGTTCACCACTGGAGTGTGGAGCCAACAAGCACTCAAAACCAAACACCACCATACGCCAACACGTATTGTCCATCGAGCAACAACCGCCTTCAGAAGAACTAGCAACTCATGTCGTTGATGACAAGAGGAAAACGAGCTCCGGGACAAGTCATTCCCAATGGACACGCCTGCGCGCAAACAAACATACACGGGCAACTGTTGGGAATGGAAATCCACCTATTCAACATGAATCGATGCTTTCCACTGGCTTGTCTATCCGGAAGAATCTTCCTCAAGCTAGGTTCCGCTTTCTTCAAGTCATGCTTCACCAACTCATCCCACGTAAGTTTTGGTCGGGTTTAAACGCTTTCATCCTACCTTCTCCGGCGCAAAATGCGTCCTACGCGAACCGGCAAGATGTCGGGAGGTCTTCGGCGTCAGTGCCAAAACCAGAACCGATGTTGGGTGAGCATCTCCTTGATGGGTGCTACCTTCAGCTTCTTGCTTAATCCGTATTCATTCCCGATGCGATCGTGTCTTATGTGTCCGCGAAACCCATCTCAGCATAGGCATCTTAGTTGTGCCCAATTATGCACGTCCCGTCTTTCGTCGCCAAAGACTCGGTGCTCATAAAGCATTACAGGTAATAAAAAAAAATCAAGCTTAACATAGATAGATATATAGAAAATAGAAGTATGTTTTCTTAGTTTGCAACCAGAACATGTAAAAGAATCCATGCTCCCAAGCTTGGGAGCGCCCACAGACAAAAGTAGAGGAAGAAGAGAAAATTCACATCTAAAGAAAAGATTTAAAGGTCATCCCGAGGCACGTCTCTTGGTTTTGTGGGAAAATTCAAGATCATGAGTCGCTTTCTTTAGAAGGCTCACCACAAACTTCACCTCCTTGGGTTGATCTTCACAAAGAGGAGATTCTTCATCATCATCACTTTCACTATAATCACCGCTATCAGGCTCGGGAACCGCTTCTCAGCAGGAACTGAAATGCTCTAAATCTAATAAGGGCTTTAGCAGGCAAAAGAAATATGATCTGCAAAAGCCTTAGATTTAATGAAAAGATCCTGCGCAGCACTTTTATTGGTGTTTTCTAAGCAGACGTGAAACGAAGCATGAGGTAGTGGAAGAGGACGAAACTTATAAGGAACCACTTGGGTAAATCAACGGTTGTATCAATCTTGGGGAGGGACGAATCCTTTTTAAACTTCTTCTTTTCACGATTAACCCGCCCGTAATCCTTTCGCACAAACAAGACAGATAAGAAACAGAGGCAACAATATTGTTTTTTCTCAAAGGCTTAAAAAATTTAAGTAAAAGGTATTTCTTACTACCCTCATACAAGGATTTCTCTTGAGAGAGTCATTACCCCTCGAGCTAGCAGAGGAAGAATTAGGTTTGCCACCTTAATAACAAACTTGCAGGACGGAGAATCATGTGCTTTCAAACAAAAATAATAAGAATAAGAAGAACAAAGCGGAGAAGAATAACAACAAAGAACAAATGGAAGAATAACGACAAAACAACAACGGTTATGTTAAAAGATTGAAGACGAAAATAGAAAAAGAAAAACAAAGTAATAATGATAAGGAAGAATCACGAACCCGTTGGTGGATCCATGAATCAAGAAAGGATCAAGACAGAAGAAAGTTCTGAGAAGAAGATGAAAGTTTGGGAAGATGAAGAAAATTGATGAAAAAGGGGAAAAGTGAAAGAAAGAAAATTCCGCTCTCCACCACAGTTATTAATAAGCAAATCGTTGAGAAAGAAACAGCCGGTCAGATAGGGAGACGTGTCGGTCAAAAGAGAAAGGGTCAACACGTGTAGACGGTCACGCATGAATTCCGGAAAAATATCGGTTGATTAAAGGAATACGAAAAGATGGGTCGATGCGGTAAAGTAAGGCTTCTCTTATCGCCATTTCCTTCAAAAAACGTACGAGAAGAGGCAAAATGTGGGTGCAAATCATACGCCCAATAGTAAGGCTAAGAATGCATTTGATAACAGCGAATATGACACGTTCTTAGATCTCTGGCGACGGACGTGATGACGTCACCAAGTCACATCAAAAGTGGGAGGATCGGCGCGGTAGTTAAAAGGTCGGTGCGACAGATATAATGAAGGGCGAATATGCCTCCGAATCCGAAAAAAGACTTTATGAAATGGGGCTCACTATGTATCCCTATAAAAGGCACAAGAAGCCATTGTAAAGAGATCTTTTTGAGAGCCGAGATAAGAGTTTTAGGAGAGAAAGTTGTTTTGTTCTCTTTTAAGTTTGGTTTTTCATACATTTACTTTGTATTTGTTCTATCTTTAATAAAATGATTTAGAGCTTTCTTATGATGTCTTAGATTCATTTCATAGATCTTCTTGGGTGTTAGTCGTAGGATTTCCCGTAACTACATGTGAACATCTTTAGCTACATATGATATAAACATCCTAGATTTAACATTATTCCAAAGGCATGCGCAGTGCACACCTGAATATTAATCGGTCTACTCTGAGCCACTTGAGGGACTTCAAACAAGGGGTTTAGTTTAGCGATTCTCTTTTAAACAAGACATGGCGTCGCACCATCAGCCCATAAATCTCTAGAAGAATTCATAGTGTTCCTTCAACGTCAAACATGATGCCTTTTGATTATGAATTATTTAGATTTTATTAGCATTTTCCAGTCAGTATAATGTTTTTGCTTTTTTTATAAATAGTCTGTAGAAAAACTCAAATCAAAACGTTTCCTCCTTTCAAAGAGAGGCTTGTTTCGTTATTTGGTTTTAGACAAAATAGTATGCCTGTTTAAATTTTAGGAGAATCGAAAAATGTTTGATGGAAATTTTATGAGAGCGAAGTGTAATATCTGCTGTAATTAATACAGTAGAAGAGGCCTGTTTGACTCTGCTCCAGTTTATTAGAGATCCGTTTGCAGAAGTAGCAAAACAGTAATCAATATCAAAGCTGTGGGTACTTTTAACCCATGAAACATCAGAATCATCACTAGTAGGATGCTTTAAAAAAAAATCACTAGTAGGAGAAGTTTTATACGACCACAAAGAAGCAGAAGTCAAGCGACGTGATTTCCACCTAAAATGCTCTTATTATTGTGTAACTCCTCCATGAATTAAGAGTAATAGCATTTTGACTTTGCTTTGACTGAAGATTACAAGTGAATTCATTTTTTTAACTTGGTTTTCATCCTTTCGATTGCTGCCCTAAGAGTATCGTCATCCTTGCAGAATGTGAACCTCACCAAATTCTTCATCCTCTGGATTAAGATAGAAAGCGCTTGTTGGAATTGCAGCAACACCCACTTTTAATCAGATGTTCACAGAAGGCGACATCATTTTCAAACCCGAAAGAAGTATGATCGACCATAACAAAGTAAGTACCACTAGAAGGGTGCACCACAAAACCTGCAGCTTTAAGTCCTTGTACCAATATTCCCTTCTTATGCAGGTAATCTTTCTTCAGTTCTTCATAATAAGTGTCTGAGGTTCGAAAGAGCTTCCGCAGCAGCAAAATTGCAGTGGAGTTGATGTTGCAAAAGTGGTAAGAGTGTGCCTGCCTTATTCCCCATGTCCAAATGCGGTGGAGCTATAGTCCATCCTATCTTCCAACCTGTTAAAGAAAAGGTCTTTCTGAGGGAATTCATGGTGACAGTCCTCTCGTACATGCCAGGAAGTGAAGCTATAGAAATGTGATCGGCTTCAAATGCCAACTTATCATAAACTTCATCTGAGAAAACCAATACATCATTTTCTATACATAAAGATGCAATAGTTCCCAGTTCCTCTCGGCTGAACATCTTTCCCGTGGGGTTATGTGGGGTGTTCACAAGTATTGCACGAGTATTCTTTGAGATAATAGACTTGAGCTCATCAATTGGAATCGAGAAATTTGGCGGTCGGAGGGTAATGATTTTGATATCGGCTCCAGCCATGGAAAGGGTGGCTTCGTAAGAATCGTAAAGGGCAAAGGATGACCTCGTTGCCGGGGTTTATCAAGCCTAACATGGTGGCAGCGATGGCTTCAGTGCATCCTGTAGTGATAGTGACTTCATTTCAGGGTCCACCACCCAATCCAGAGTCTTTCTTGAACCTGGCAGCCACTGCAGAGTTGAGATCTGAACACCACATCCCAGGCATATTGGTTTTCCTTGATAGCCTGATTGCTGCATCTTTCAAAATTCAGGGCCATCAAGTTGGGAAAGAAAGGCTGAGGTTTATCGCTCCATGTTTGATTGCAAGCATGCTCATCTTTGTGAAGATTGTAGTCTTGAGCTTTTCTGCCGTTTTGCAACCTTTCAGAAGGCAAAAAACAACGAATGTCATAAGACGAAGTATAGGTCCTGGACAAACCTACAAGTAAGACATTGCCACATTTCCATACAAACCTTAAAATTATGAAAAATTTTGCCTGATTGGTAGATATAAGAAAAACAACAACTAATGATTTAGATACTTTGCCATTGTACTATGACTGAGAGTTAGGAGCAGTGCAGCACATAAAAAGGAAATACCTGTACAGGATGGTGAACGACATTCTTGGTAGTCTGTTCTTCTGGAGTTGTTGAAATAGTAGGAGCCATGAAAGAAGGAAATCTGTGTTTTCTGAAACTGTTCTTGTTCTCAGTGTTAATATCTCATCCTAAGTCTAGAATTTAGTGAGGGTTTGAGTAAACCCCGCATCACAATTTAAAGGGAGGGAAAGTTGAGGCGATTTTGAAGTTAGAACTTAGAACACATCGCAACATCATTAAATTTAAAAGTCTTAAATTAATAATAATCCGTTTGTTGAATTTGAAATGGTTTCATATATCAACAGAAAATTATTGAATCATCGGCTACTAAATAGTGTCGACATAAAGATGAATTAGCACTTCTTCAGTTTTATGGACAACATTCCTCACATAAAGAAACTAAATATCAACACAATGTTGTCATAGGACATATCAAAGAACTAAGAATTATTTAATAGGGCAAACCAAAACAGTGTGTCGTCCAAACTCCCATTCAGCACGACAGACCAAAGGAGCATGTTGTACTCGTGCATACCACCAAAGACAATATTTACATCAATAATGACTTCAGTGAAACTGATAACCTCCCGTCAATAATGTTCACATAAAGTATCAACTATAGTCTATACAGTGTCATTCGTAAATTGAGACACTGTATCACTTTTTGTCAACGAGTATCATATATGTTATGTCATCCGAAATAGAACAAGTTAGGAGCTTTTGCTCAAGCCCCTTCTCCACAAACATGAAACACTCGTTGACATATTAATAATCATTGTGAGGGCCACTCATGCAGTGGTTCCACAAATGATGTCCATAAATAGCCACTGCAGTTGGAGGTTGAGAATCAAACAACAAAGCATTTTCAACTTTGGAGTGATAAATAGATTTGAGTCATCCTTTTCACTTAACATTCATTCATACTATCAATCACATGGGTTCATTGGGTTCCTTCAATCAAGATCAGGGCCAAGAATTGTTAATCAAAAATGTTTGTGAGATTTATAACAGCTTATCAACCTTAGAAAGCCTAAAACCTTCAAAAGATGTTGACACTCTGTGCACTCAACTAGTCCATTCTTGTATACCACCATCTCCCATAGATGTCACCAAATTATCAACCAAAGTGTAAGAAATCCGTTCCAAACTCATCCCTGTGGGGGAAGCCAAGGTCATTTTTTTTTTTTTGATACCAAGAGATTTTATTTATTAGAGAGTTGGAAAATTGTTGTCTTTTGCCGTAAGATTACATATTTCAAAAGATTGAAATTATCCATAACTTCTATGCCTAAACCAGCATTTCCTAACTCGATTTTGCTAATGCATCTCGCGACTTGATTATCAATATTGCTACCGAACAAAGAAAAATTACAATGACTAAAATTTTGAGATAGGTGTTTGATCTCTTTGAGTAAATTCTATTTTCCCAATTTATTAAAAGACAACTACCGTTGATAGATTGAATAACCAGCTTTGCATCAAATTTCTTAATATGAATTCGATAACCTGCTTCTCCTTTGCCCAAACCAGCGCCTCCTTGACAGCCATACACTCACCCTCTTCGGACTTAAGATTCCATTAGCATAGCTCCCTCTGATCCCTCCGCAGTTACCTGTAGAATCACGTATTATTAGTCCAGTACCAAGATTTTTAAAGTTGTGATCGAAAGAAGCATCTACATTTATTTTAAAAAAGCCCAGTGCTTGGAGGTAACCAATTAGATACACAAATATTCATGTCCGCAATATGAGAAGCATTGTGCAAATGAGAACTAAGATGAAAATTAATTCTATGAACTGAATTAAATGGGTTAAGTGATACTCCCTTAAAGACAGAATCACATCTGTCTTTCCATAGAATCCATGAGCCGATCATAAGAGTATGAATCCATTTTTCATCAGAGTAACTTGTACTTGTAGAGAACCAAGAGCTAATCCATTCTGGGACGTCAGCACAACTATTATGAATAGCATCTATGTTGATATTAACTCCCCGCCAGACAGCCCTTGCATGTCTGCATTCAAAGAGTAAATGTTCCATAGTCTCAGTTGCACTTCCACAACTTCCACAAAGTGTCTCTATATTGTTATCATATGTAGCAAGTCTTGCTCTAGTCGAATTTATGCCTCTGATGCACTTCCAGACGAACAATTTAATTCTATGGGCAACTGGGGTCTTCCATAGTGCTTTCCAGGTAGAATTCGCAATGTGCCTTCCATTTACTGTTACTTGACTGCTAGTTCCAGATAGCATCTTGTATGTGCTCTTCACAGAGAATTTTCCATCTTTGGCCGGCATCCAAACCATGACATCTTCCTTAGAACAGTCTATAAACATATTTTGAATTCGATAGCGAGTTGGAGCATCAAAGAGGGAGTTTAGAAGAGAGACATTCCAAGATTCACTCGTCGAGGATGATCAGTTCAGAGACATCTTCATAGAACCTGTATAACTCATTAATTGGGGTAGGGGGTGTAACATTCCAGTAATCCATTTATCTAACCAGATTTTTGTCTTCTTTCCATTATTGATCTCCATGAAATAATTCTGTTGAACGATAAGAAGACCCTTAGTTATACCATTCAGTGTAAGAGCAATTCTTAGCTTCTATTTTTGAATGAAGAATATCACCATTCTTGAAATACTTGCTGCTAAGTATTTGAACCATAAGATTACTAGAATCATTACATATCTTCCATGCTAACTTGGTCAAGAGAGCAAGATTTAATTTCTCCAGATCTCTTATAGCCAGACCACCAAATTCCTTTGGCTTGCATACACCAGTCCAAGCCACTGGATTGGAACCTCTATTTGAATGATGCCCCCACAAAAACTTTCTTTCCAGGGAAGTTAACTTGGTGATGATATTATTGGGAAGCTTAAAAATACCCATTTGATATGAAGGAACTGAATTTAGAACATGCTTTATCATAGTGACTCTGCCAGCTTGAGAAAGATTAAGGCCATTGTAAGTAGATAATCTGTGCTCAAAATTCTCTTGTATTGCTTTGAAAGCTTCCTGTTTGGAATGACCAAGAATAAGAGGAGAACCCAAGTATCTTTCTTTTGAACTCATTAACTTAACTCCCAAGATTTGTGTGAGACATAGTGCTGTTTCTGGTTTTGTATTTTTGCTGAAGTGGACTGAAGATTTGTCAAAGTTTATATCTTGCCCAGATTGAGAACTAAAGTTATTCAGAAGATCTAGAAGATTATTAACTGAATCAAGATTAGCCTGAGTGAAGATCAGGCAATCATCTGCAAAAAGTAGATGATTAATGGCTGGAGAATTTCCTGCCACTTTAATACCTTTAATCAACTTGTTGTGTTGAGCTGCAATAAGCTGCCTGGAAAGGTACTCCATTGCAAGAATAAACAAGTAAGGTGACAAGGGATCACCTTGTCTAATCCCCCTTGTGGGTTGAAATTCTTCACAAGGTGAACCATTAAGAATGACTGCAAGAGTTGTTGTGCTTATACATTGATGAACCAATTGACAGAAGTCTTCACTGAAGCCAAAATAATTCAGCACCTTGATTAGAAAATTCCATTCAAGCCTGTCAAAGGCTTTAGACATATCCAATTTGAGAGCCAACCATCCAATTTTATCTTTCTTTCTCTTCATAGAATGAATAATCTCTTGTGCTATTATAGTATTATCACTGATGATCCTTCCAGAAACATATGCTGCCTGATATGGAGAAATGATTTTCTCCATTAAAGGTTTCATCCTATTGACAAGTATTTTTGAAATTAATTTATAGGAAGTATTGCATAATCCAATTGGCCTAAAATCAGCTGCACAAATTGGTTTCTTCTTCTTGGGGATGAGAGAGATGTATGTGCTGTTAATTTGCTTGAACATGAATTTGGATTCAAAGAATCTTTTAATCATAAGACACACATCATCTCCTACAGTATTCCATTGACTTTTATAAAAGCCAGCTTGGAATCCTTCTGGTCCAGGTGCACTCCAATTCTCCATGCTTTTTAAAGTAGAAAGAATGTCTTCATCAGTAGGAATACCAGTAAGCATAAGATTATCATCTTCAGAGATACAAGTGGGTAGAATTAAGAAAGAACCTTCATCCAGAGTAGAACAACCAGAAGTACTTATACTCTTATAATGAGAAGTAAGATGAGCTGCAATATCTTCCCTTTTTTGAAGCCAGACTCCATTATAGTCTTGTAAAGAATCTATGTTGTTTCTACTTCTTTTCCTATTGCATTTAGAGTGAAAGTATTTAGTGTTGTAATCTTGCTCTTTAATAAATTCATCTCTTGACTTCTGTTGGTAAAAATCCATCTGAATTTTGTGCCACTTATTAAGTTCATTATTGATGGAGATAACTTCATCTTGATTGATATGAGAAACAGGTTGAGCTTGTAGAAATTCCAACTTCTTTTGAAGGTTATCGACCTGGTTATTGACATTGCCAAAATGACCCTTGTTCCACCTAGATAAATCCTTCCTTACTTCTTTTTGTTTCTTGATAAGTTTAAAACCAGGAGAACCAGAAAAATCACTTTTCCAAGCATTAGCAATAACATTTGAACATGAGGCATCATTAAGCCAAGTAAGGAAAAATTTGAAAGGTTTCCAACAGTTGTTGACATTAATGTCAGAATTCAACATAATTGGACTGTGGTCACTACCAATTTGATTTAAGTGATGAAGTTTGGAATTAGGAAAGTTAATGAGCCAATCACTATTACCTAAAGCCATATCAATCCTAGACTGTCTATCCCCTGTGCCTAGATTGTTATTAGTCCAAGTGTAGCTTTTTCCTATATAGCCAAGATCAACCAGGCCACTATCATGAACTAAGTTGTTAACCCAGCCATCAAGGGAGGAAGAAGCCCCACCTAAGGAGGTTGGAAGATGGAAATTCAAATCACCTATGATAACCCATGGCGAGATTATTAGCTTTACTAATATCGTAAATGTATTCCCATTGTTCCTTTTTCTTATGATAATTGTTTATGCCATACATACAAGTGACAAGAATTTCGGGTTTGCTAAGATCATGATGAACAATTATGTTGAACATATTGTAATTCTCTCCCACAACATCACAAGCAAAACCATTTTTCCAGAGCAAAACCAAACCACCAGATAGGCCTACTGGTTCTATAAAAGCCATATTTGGGTAGTGAAATTGTTTTAGAAGGGGTCTGCATTTATTTTGACTAATTTTAGTTTCACACAGAAACACAATGTCAGGGTTTTGAGACCTAATAAGATCTGCTAGGTGATTTCTGGTTGAGATGCTTTTAAATCCCTGAACATTCCAAGATATTATTTTCATGTTGAAAAAGAAATCAAAATAATATGAATGAGAAATCTGCGAGTAAATGAAAATAAATTGTTTTGAAAATACCTGTTTCTCCACTGTTGCATTATTTGATTGTGCAGTTTCCTTGATAGTCAGTTGTGGTGCAGGAGTATCCAATTGTTTTCCATTACCAACATTAGCTGAGGAGGAAAAATGACTTTGAGGTTCATGTTGACTAGTAGAATTTCTTTGTCGCTTGCCTAATCTGCCATTCTCAGTAGTAGCATCCCCATTACCATTTGCTGAAGCATTACCAAACCCTATAAACAAGCCATCCTTTGGAGGAACAAAGGGGCTTGTCTTCACCACTTTCTTATGACTGTGCTGAGGAGTAGTATCCAACCCAGTTTGCTTAGCAACAACATTCTTCCTTTGAGATTTAGTGTTCCCAAAAAAATGAGGTTTTTGGTGAGCCAATTCAAGAAATTTTGCCGCAGCATCACAGGCCTTGTTTGAGTGCTTCAACACAAAGCATTTTGGACAAATTTTATGAGGTTGCTTTTCATAGTAGAATCTAATCCATTTTGTATTACCGGCTGAATTAACCGCTAAAATACCCCTTCTCAGAGGTGTAAGCAAATTGATTTTTACGCAAACTTTCACAGTTTTACCTGGTGCAGGAATTGCATCTTTCGGTTCAATAGCTCGCACTTCTCCCATGATTCTGCCCATATCTTCTACAATCTTGACTTTCATGAGTTCTGGAAGAAGACCCTTTAATTCAATCCAGAAATCTTGAGTTTCCCAATCAAAATCTTGATAAATACAGCTTTCCCAGTAGTGATGAAGAACAGTTAGGTACCCATCAATGCTCCATGGCCTTGTGATGAAAACTTTGTTAAGATTTGTTTGATTATTAAACTTGAAAACCATTGTGTTTGGATCTAGTTCTATAACCTTAACTTCATCAGTTTGAAGAAAATTCCAAGTGAATTGTATTTGTCTTTCGACTGTCTTGTCACTCATCTTACCTTCAATTATGACTTTACCAATAAGACAGTTATCCCATTGATTTTCTTCGGAGTCTTCTCCTTCAGATTCATAGTGGTGAACAATGGCTTCCGAAGCATTTCCAAGTTCCAGTGTTGCACTCTGAAACTTCTCAGCAAGATCTGTGACTGTTTCATTAGGAATTTCCGCCATTTTCCTGAACTTGTTTGAGTTGTAATTGACTACAGTACGATGATGGAGTTTATAAAGCTTTAGGGTTAATGACTTTTGATTATAAGAATTAACATCTATACCATATTTTTGCTGCTGTATACTCGGCATAGAGGATATACTCAATGAATGGGAATCGGTGTGAAAAAAGGAAAGTTGACTGAGGTTGATTGACAGGCGATAAGGGGGGAACTGATTTTTGAATTTGAAACTGCATTTACGCTGGTAAGAAAATTGAATGCCACGTAATCTATCTTTTTGAATTTGAAAAAAACCGATGAGCGAAACAATGTTGAATCGGGAATCGGCTCAATCGCATCTGTTGGTAATGGAAAAAATGGATACTTCTTTAGCTTCAACAAGCATATAATCAACCACAGCAAACGCTAAAACTATCAAAAACACGGAGCAAACGTCCGTGCGACAAACGTCTTATGGGCAAACGCCATTTTCACCTTGAAACTTACACAATCTGTTAACACACAGTGAAGAAAGGAGGAGTTTAGTTAGCCATCAAAAACCAAAAAACAAGAGTAAAGGAATTAAAGATTTAAACCTAAGACGATAAAACAAAATAAAAATCAAGAAGAAAGAGACAGATTAATCATCCTAATTAGATCAAGAATTTTAATTTGACATCATG